>VYZT01045379.1:0-66604 GCA_013400735.1 Pomatostomus ruficeps
TGGGCTTTTTATTTATAACATTAGAGATAAGGTTTAGTGATGCACTTGGCAGCACTAGGTTAGCAGTTAGACTCAATGATTTTCTTTTCCAGCCTAAACAATTCTGACTCTATTCTGCGATGCTTTTCCACTGTGTTTTAGACAAGTAAGAGAAATGTTTTATAACAGTTTTTTCTTTCTCTCTAGGATGGCTAATCCTTAAAATGCATTGGATTTATTCACTCAAATTATATATACTGAAGGACAAAAGACAGTTAACAGGAGTCTTAGAAGAAATAGATCAAAAGGCCTTTATCAGCTGCTTACAATTCTCCACAATGGTTCTGACAGTGATTGAAAACATTTCTCCAGTTTTGGGTGCCAGCCCAGCATACTGCTAATAGTGAGCAGACAATCTGCAGTTTTATATTTTATAAAGTTTCCTTTCAAAACCCTGATCTCCTTCTCCACCATTTTTAACATTTTACAGGTTCTGCAACTGTAGCTGGACGTAGCTGTTCAGTGAAAGATCTTTAACATAATTGTGTTAGCATTTGTCCACAGCAGCGAATTGAATGCATGCAGTTCTGATTAATTATATTAGAATCATTCATTCTTGGGATTACAGGCTTATTTGGAAACAAATACAAGTCAAAACGGACTACTGCTGGATGCCCCAGGAGATTGTTTTTCTGAATCTTTAACAGACTGATCTTGTGTATACAAATATGGCAAGACAATGAGAATAAAAAGCAAAGGGAGGTTGCCATCAAGTTGTGAAACCATCCAGGAAGTGGGGAACTTATGTTCAAAGTTCATGAAAATCCAACAGATGCTGTCTATCAAATGAGCAACTCTGTTTACAATTACAAGAAATGTCTTTAACAAAAGCTGGCATTTGGCTACATTTGCTAGATTTGTCTTTTGTTACAATCCAGATGTTTGTGCGGGTTTGCAAACGTGTTTCTTGAGGTCTGTTCAGTTTTGGGGACATTCTTGGCTGAGTTTTGCCTACTCAAGAGGGTTTTTAAATGTTTTGGGATGGAAACCATGAGAAATTTCAATGTGTTACATAAGATCTGGGCAACAGCAGGCAAAATAACATAACTTTGCGCTGTTAGTCACTGTGTTTCCAAGGGTCATTTGAACAAGCGCTAGGCTTAGCTTCCTGTAATCTCTGTACATAGCACAAAGAACTAGTCTAGACATGTTTACTTCAAGTGTCCTGAAGAACGGCACTTTGTCTTGCTCAGGCCAGTGATGTGATGTGTGCCCCTATGAATTCAGGATTTGAGCTGAATCATATCTGGACGGCTTGAAATACAGTAGGGTAAGGTCTGTCAGCATCTGACCACAACATAATATTTATTTTGTATGATCATCCTGATTAAGGACATCTAAACATTTATTATGTAGCAATGGATAATGCAGTTCTACCTGAACCATAGACCTTTGAACTGCTGTTGTTTCTTCTCCAACTGCTTAATTAAAACCAGTTTCAGCAGTCTGTTTTGTTGGTATGAGCTTATTTTAACTTTAGATTCTGCAGGGTGATTCAGAGTGTGTGTTGGTATGGTTTGCTAAAAGGGAAGCTTAATCACAGATAGGAGATGTCAGTGCTGCTATAATACAAGCACACATTATTTGTACACCTAAGGGATCATAATTTTATTCTTTGGCCCCATGAAAATGAAAACAAAATAAACAGTACTTGTGTTTTGGCTTAAATCAAATCTGGATCCCAAAACAGCAGCATGCATAAATTAAAAGCTACTGAGCTGTTTTAACTATGCTTTTTATTGTTAGGCCTTTTCCCAGACATGATGTCCAAGAAACAATTAGCTGGTCTGAAAAGTCTGAAGGGGCCTTAAGAAGCAGCATGATGTACAAGGGGAGGTCAACCTCCCAGATACAGATCAGGGGAGGGAGATGAGGAGAGGGGACAGTGCAAAACTTTCTAAAAAAAAGTCAAATAACCAAAATCCAGACTCTCACCTGCCACAAGGATTCCTCCCGATTCCAAGATCTCAAAATGTCAAGACACAGCTGAACAGTGACAGCCCCTTCCCTAAGCCTGCAGGCTTGACAGCAGGGCAGTCATGTCCCTCAGAGTTAAAGGGTGATGCTCGAAGGGGTTTAACATTTCCTTGGGGTCTTTTGGCTGGGACTTCAAAGTAATGGCAGTGAGTGAATAGGGTGATGTGGAAAAGGACTTCTATGTAGTAAATGGAAATGGAGAAGTAGGTTTTGGATAAAGCAGATTCACGGAGGAATCCTGTTTACCTGTTTCTCACTGAAACTTTTCATGTTAAGTATTGTTGGGAAGCAGAAGAGAACTATTTAAAACACCACACAGCACAGTCCTCATGTGCAGGAAACAACAAATCACTATATCAAATCAACCTTAACCAAAGCTGACAAAAAGTCATCTCATGATTTTTCAGGCAGATAATGCCTTAGAAAGTCAGAAGATGTACCTGGGGCATGGTGAAAACCTAGCCGTGATTCACTTTATACCAGCTTGTCCCAAAATAGTATCCTGCCCTCCTATGAAAATACAGATTTTAATTAAATCATCCTCCGTGTATAACTCTTTCTCCTTCGTAATAGTGCAGTACAGTAGCCGAGTGACTAAACAATCCTCTGTCGACAGTTTTATTTTACATCCTCCTCCATCACCACCTTCTCTGTCTTACTCATGAAGAACACTTTGGAAATTTCATATTAAAAGCAAAAGTTCTTAGTTGCATTGCAAATTATTTTCGTACAATATTCAAATCTACTTTCATCATGACATTTGCATATGCCTCCTATAATGTGTATGACACTGGAAATTCTGCTTTACTTGTTACCTATAATCTGAAATGAGGGCTGACATATCTTTTGGCACAATTTGGCAATTGCTACAAAATATGTTATTTTCAATTCTGCATATCTAAGCTCGGACAAGTCACATTATATAATCACAATTTATGGTTTTGATTCTCTTGATTTTTACTAAGTCAGAAAGATTTTAGCTACATGGAAAACTAACTCAGTTAAACTTAAATCTTTGATTCTGTTCTCTGCATTTATAAGTGTTTCTCTTCCCTAGTAAGTAATGCCACTTACTTGTAGACTTGAGAGTCCAAGGAGATGTGAAATGTGTTATCCAGGTTTGCTTTGCTTCTGTCTCCTGCTTTTTTTCTCCTACATTATTTGGCAACACAGCAGCTGGACACTGAACTGAGGTTTGTCCAAATGTCTGGGCTAATTTCCAAGTAGGTTCTTTGAACAGATGTTCCCACTGAATTTCACCAAGGGCTGGATTCCTTGTGCCTAGAACCTGCCATATGCTCCTTAAAAAAAAACCAACACTTTTTTCTGGGGGTACTGCCTTTTATACTGAGATTCAGCTAAAGCTATCAGTTAGAAGTTCAAAGTTCAGACCACACTTTATTTAGCCAAATATTTATATTTTTTTAATTAGCCCAATACGATAAGTAAATTCCCTGTATTGCAGATTTTCTCCTGTCTCTTAATAGTCAAGTTTTCTTAGTGCAAGAGAAACAATCTCTTTCCTTTTCATGAGAAGTTTCAGCATAATTTTCTAGTCCTCAGATCATAGGCTGTCTAAGTACTGAGTCAAGATTTTTCTCTTCCTTCCAATAAACTTGCTCAGATGCTGGAATATTAAGATTAAAATGTGAATGCTGAAATTTAATGACAGTGTGTGCAGCTGAAGATTCACAAAACCTGTTACAGCTGAACACAAATTGCACTGCCTATCATTTATTTATGTAGTTTTTAAGTAGCTGGCATGTGACATGATTTGAATTCCAGTGACGGAGAAGACATTTTCTTTGTCTTAGCCAAACATAACAGTTACAGGAATCTTATCTGAAGAGCACAGTCTGATTTCCTTCCAGGGAACAGAAATATGAAATCCTAGTGCTAGGAATGCAATGTTTAAGTCACATTGCCTGAGGGTAGATGTACGTGTCTGGTAAAACTATGTGTGTGTGTCCACTGTACCTGAGCCCTGAGCAGCCTCCTGCAGCAGAGCGGTGCTGAGTCCGAGCTAATCAGCCCCACTAACAGGACAGACACCCCGGCTTCCACTGAGCACTGGGGTAGTGCCATTCTGCAGTTCCAGACCACTGCACAGGAACTGTGGATGTGCTGCTGTCTGTGCCCGGCCATGAAGTCTCAGCACTTTCCTCTCTCTTGCCATGCCATGCTAGGACTGTTAGGTATGATCTGAGAATGTCACTTTGGGTTTGCAGAAATTAAAAGTATAAAAATTTAAAACATTTACTGAAGAATTAGTCATTATGCATGGTCTTGGCTAAAACAATAGCTTTGATTACTTTTTCTATCCAGGTGCCTAGAAACAGTTGTTTCTTCTAAGAAACTACTAGAAATGAGTTTTGTGATGTAGATACAAGTTTGAAAGGCATAATTACATCAAGGAAATACATAGAGGTCACAGACTGAAAGCAACTTGAGCTGGTTTTTTTCACAGTAGTAAACTCATGGAAGAATGAAGTACTGAATTTACAGAAATGAAGTGCAATTTTACAGGATTTCTGATATCGAAGATTTAAAACATTACTTGTTTATACATAAGATGGAACAAGTCTGTAGTAGGAAAGAAATCGTATGTAATTGATTTCAAAAGGAGCACTTCCTGTCCCAATCTGTCTCAGTGACACCATTAGGAGGAAACTGCTAGAAAATGTTATCTCAACTAATGCATGTTTTGCCTAGGCAGAAAACAATCCCTATTTGCTGTTGTTTCTAA
The DNA here is from genome assembly GCA_013400735.1 of Pomatostomus ruficeps. Classification (NCBI taxonomy): domain Eukaryota; kingdom Metazoa; phylum Chordata; class Aves; order Passeriformes; family Timaliidae; genus Pomatostomus; species Pomatostomus ruficeps. The sequence continues at coordinate 4,763 of VYZT01045379.1, forward strand.
ATCCTACTGTCTCTTTCCCTTACCAAAACTCATTCCAGTGCATTCCATTTTGCATGGTATTTAGTTCTTTACATGTCATTTATTCATAGCCACAACAAAAAGTGTAACATCTGTATAGGAGTCCCTGAATAAATTAATCCTTTTTGTGAAATTTTAGCTATTTAGATTGAAAAGAAGTATCTAAATGTCAGCACTAATATTTTGATAGATTGAATGATTAATGAGAATGAAGGATGTGGTGTAAGAACCAGGACTTAATAGAAAAGTTGTTTTGAAAGCATGTTAAAACCATTTTAGCAGTCAACTTTTTCTTTATTACAATTCCCTAACTGTGCTCTACTCCACAGGTTATATCAGCACAGGAATGTTACTAAATACTCCATATTTAGCAGTGCTCCAGCTAATTGGTGTTTCTCAGAATCAAATCTGTGTTCCATTAAAAGAGAATTTTAAAAAGTCCTGTCACTCATTTCAATGTTATTACTTGTACAGCAAAACCATTTTATTTTTTTTGAGTTTTCTGTGTAGTATGCACATTGCATTCTCTGCCACATTTGCTTTTGAAAGAGTCATTGCTTTACAAACACAAACCAACAGGATCCATTACATTTGCCTGAGCAGTATTGACTACTCAGGGACATGGATTTTCATTCTTATAAATCCATCCTTACAAAACCAAATGAACACTCTGACATTCTCAGTGTTTCAGTACTTACCTAAAAAAAGTGACAGCAAGGATCTTCATCCTCATTAAGACACTTTTTGTCTTTACACATTTGCATATTTCAAATTTAGATCCTATTATATGCTAACAAGCCCTGTTACACCATGATGTGTAAAATTCAGAACTTGTTGAATTTAACAGGAATGGTCTGGATTTTCTGCATATGTTAAATATCTCTGAGCCAACAAAATTCATTTTTACCATATGAGGAACTCTACTTTTAGACAATGTATGTGGCAATTAGACATGAAATTGTTATGACTTTGTGTCTTTTATCTCTCTTTACACCAAATGTATTCCCCCCTTTTAATGAGAGGTTGCCTTACATGTCATAATTTGTAAATGACTACATTTATAGCTGGTAGCCCTAGAGTGATTATTGCAGTAACACCTATTTATAATTTTCTTCTAGTGCTAAAACAGTGCAACCCACACTGCTTTCCACATTTTTAGACCAGGAAAAAGTGGGAGGGTAGTTTTAGTTTGTTCTTCTTAGTGTAATCCAGTCTTTGCTCACAAAATTTGCCTGAATGAACAGAATGGTCAGTGTAGCAATTTAATTAGAATAGAATATCTGTGGTTTTAAGTACTATCAATTAGGAGTTTTCTTGAAGATGGACTTCCTCCTGAATCCAGATGTAAAAGTCTTTGTTGTAGTGATTATAGTAATGATACTAAAATCAAAGAATTTAATCTAACTGTTTAGAAATGGCTAGCTGTAAAAATTTTTCCCCTCGAAAGTACTATACTTAGGGTAAAGTAAGGAGTGGTAAACAGAACCAATGTAAAAAATTTAAAAAACAAACAAACAAAAAACAAAATAGCAAAAAAGCAAAAAAATCCATGGGGATACTTCTAGGTCAGAGATCTAGGAACAATTTGTCTGAAGTGGCTCACCAGAGCAAGAAGAATTGCATTTCCTAGTATATCTAGATCTACAAATAAACTAAATTGGTCCAAGTCTGTTTCTTTTACTAAACAATATCTGAACTGGAAGTACATTTTAGCAGTCTTATAATTTTCATGTGGTTTTTTGAGTTTTTTTACTGATCCCCCCCCCAAAAAAAAACTATGAATAAGCTTAAAAACAGCATAATACCAATGGAACTTTCCTCCCATTACTTCAACTAATATGTGGTTTCTCTAAATTTCTGTATTTACTCATTGAATGGTGAAAAGACAAATCAATTGGCTGAAATATCATGCATTGTAAATAGGTCTAATTCTACCAACATTTTTCTTCCAGTGTTTACACCTTTAAGGCTTATATGGGTGGGTGTACAAAATTCCCCAAACTGGTTAAAGTTCTCATTCTTTTATTCCTTTATTAACTTCAATCTCTTTACTTTTTTCTTAACAAGCTAACGTAAAAAAACAGAGGTACAAGATAGATGGTGGGAGACATTTCCAATTTAAAGTGGAACCTTTATTATATATGAAAAAAACCTGAACATTTTCTGTTATTGAAGGTTCCCCAAAGCAAATAAGCACAGAAGGCTACACAGAATTTGCTTTAATTGCAGCTTCACAAAATAATTATGATGCAATAATTTCTAAAAGTGTTTTGAACAAAAAATCAGTATATTGATTTTATATTCAAATAAATATAAAATCTAAAATTGTTAATCAAATTTATTCATTAGTTATTAATAATTTTAATAATCTGTTTAGTAGTTATGCTTTAGTTACCTCTAAATCTATAATTCTATTCAGTGATGTCTCTACTTCCTCTTCTCTAGTCATCTGGAATATTGACAGCCTTATCTCAATATTAATTTCCCCTTTTATTTTTCTCATTAGAGCTTATGTTCCTTCATGCAATATAGGTATTTCCTCTGAGTAGAATATGTATGGTAGGACTATTGTACTATAAAAAAATCCCTTGGATTAACTGGGTTGCAATGAGGTGAGACACCAGGCACTGACTGGTCTTCGAGTTGTCCAAGCACAAAGTTCTGGCCAAGGCAACAAGAGCTCTGACCTGTGAGCACCTGGTGGCAGATACACACACACATTTTCTTGAAAGCTGGGACAACATTAGCCAACTTCAGTCAGCTGGGACTTCTTCAGATTTCAGAGACCATCCAAAAGTCATTGAGAGAGGTCTTGCAGCAACATCAGCCAGCTCTTTGAATACTCCCAGATGAATCCCAGCAGGCCTCATAGACCTACAGGGATCCAGCAGGAGCAACAAACCCTGCACAAGTTCAGGATCAGCTGGGAGTTTATCATTCTCACAGCCACAGGCCTCAAGTTCAGGGCCCTGGGACCCCTTAACCCATCCTCAGTGCCAAAAACAAAGGCAGAGAAAGTGCCATGTCCCCACTTGTGAGGTGACAATCATCCTGTCACAGGCTGATGTTGTTTCTGCACTGCCTTTTTCTATAAATGCATTTTTAAAAGCTCCTTTTGTTGTTTCCCACATTACTGCAGACCTTCAACTCCAATCGAGCTTTAGCTCCGCAAATTTTCTCCCTACAGTGTATAGCAACATATCTGTATTTTTCCCTTGTCACCTGACCTTGCTTTCCCTACTGAGCTGTGGCAGTGACCCAGCCTGCCTTCTCTATGAAAATTAGTGAAATAACTTGGGTAGATTTTTCCTCTCAAGACAGTGAGTCTGGGGGGGACGGGGAAGGCATGGCTGGGGAATCCCCTGATCCTCCCCCGTTTTAGCTTGTCAGTCAGAGTCTCTGTTCCACCCCTTTCCCCTCAGAGTTATTTTTAATATTCATAAGGTTATTTTAATATTCATCAAGCTCTGGAAAGTTCTCTTGTTCTGTTATGTTGATTGATTAGTTCAAATATGTTCCTCCCTTGTTCAACACTTACTGGATACCTGTCACTCCTCATCATTCTCTGATTTTTGATTCTGGACCCTTCCCTTTGTATCCTTCCCTTCTCGTTCCCCTTAAAACTCTGTGTAACCATTCCATGAGGCCTTTCTCGTTGCCCTGCATCCTTTGACAATAAAACCTTGGGTGCTGCTATGGGGGAGTCCGCTCCCGCTTCTCTGTTCCCGCCATCGCTCTTTTTACACTGGTCGCTTCTGCCTCATTGGCTGCGGAGCTGACAGCTAGGCAGAAGGGTTTGACAGAGCTGCGTCTCTGCAGCAAGTCTGTCCGGTCAAGAGCTCCATTGCCCGCAGGCTTCCGGGCAGCCTCTGCAGCCAGCGACACTGAGCTGATTCTCTATAACGTTAAAGAGTTTTCTATATTACTTGAGGAGGACATGAGGTTTCATGTGTTTCAGGCTATGGCACAGATTTTTATATAGGAACCAAAGGTATAAAATGAATTAGAAACTTTCCTAGACAAAGATAAAAGCATAGACAGATGCTATTTTTCTTCTCAAGTAATATAGAGCAAAGCCATCATCTCACTATAAAACAATTCGAATCTCATTTGGAAAACAAGGCAAAAACTCAGGCTTGGTCTGGTGTACTGGTGAAAAATCAGCAACATGACAGGGAGTGGAATGATTAATCTGAGAAGGAAGAAAGTCTGTATGAGAAGAAAGGCATAGTGAAAAAAAGGGTCAGCTTCATGGGTCCACAGCAGGACTTGATGTAAAATGAACAAAATAATATGCAAAAAGACTAAAAAAAGAATGAGAGAAGAGCTTCATGGGGAGAGGGAAGAGTATAATTAGTAATTAGAGAGAGAAATAGGATCCAGGATTGAAAAGAAAGATCCCAAAATGCCATAATCTTTATTTCCTTGACCAAGATAGAATCAATTATACCCCTACCTGACAAATTATTTTCTAGCATGTCAGACACTCCAGAGTATTTGCAGGCAATCTATTCATAAAGAAAGTTAAGTGCATATAAGGTATATTCTACAGATAAAAACCCCATCACAAATATTGAAGGAAAAATAAAGGGAGTGAACAAGGTGCAATATACCAAGTAAGAGGCTTAGAATATCATAGAATCATGGAATAGTAGAAAATGCTGAAACGGAAGGGGCGCAGGAGGATCGTTGAGTCCAATTCCCGTCCCTGTGCAGGACACCTTAGGAATCCCACTATGAGTCTGAGAGCATTGTCCAAATGCTTCTTGAACTCAGACAGGGTTGGTGCTGTGACCACTTGCCTGGGAAGCCTCTTCCAGTGCCCATTCACCCTCTGGGTGAAAAAAATTTTTCTGATATCCAACCTAAACCTTCCCCAACTCAGCTCCATGCCATTTCCTCCAATCCTGTCACTGGTCACGAGAGTGAAGAGATTGGTACTTGCCCCACCGTTTTTCCTTGTGAGGATGTTGAAGACCATAATGAGGTCTCCCCTCAGTCTTCTCTTCTCCAGGTGTCTTAAAACCTGAAAATAGACATCTGGGAAGGAGTCAGACTATCTGATATGATCCTAACCAAGGTCAAGTCTGTTACAGCCGTTTTTTAGGTTTCCTTATATATTTGTAAAGAGAATGTTATCTTCAGGAGACAAAGGTGTGTAAAGGGTAAACCTGCTCTTGGACTGAGCAGGATACTGCATAGTTGTGTTGTATCTAAATCAAGGACTAGATCTTTCAGAACAAGAGGATGAGAATGTATAACATGAGATGGGTTAACCTTGGCTGGACACCAGTTCCCTACCAAGTTTCTCTATCACTCACCTCTTCAGCAGGGCAAGGGGGCATGGAGAAAACAAGATAGAAAAAACTCATGGGTCAAGGAAAAGGCAGTTTATAAAGCAAAAAACAAAAGCTCTGCATGACAGTAAAGGAAAGCAATGATTTATTCTCTACTTCCCATCAGCAGGCAGTGTCCAGCTATTTCCAGGGAAGTAGGGTTCAGTACACATGGTGGTTGCTCCAGAAGACATGCTGTAATAATGAATGCCCTCCCCCACATCCTCCTTTCTCTTAGCTTTTACGGATGAGCAGGACGCCCTGTGATATGGAATATCCCTTTGGTCAGTTTGGGTCATCTGTCCTGGCTGTAACCCCTCCCAAGATCTTTCCCACTCCCAGTTCACTGATGAGAGGGAGAATGTTGAAGAGACACCACTGATGCTGGGCCAGCATTGCTTAATGACAGCCAAAACACTATAAATAAGAGAGATCTGATTTATATTCAGAAGATTAAAGGAATATGAAATAATTTCAGGGAAATTAAAGACAAAATGTGAAGACCATGCAGGTGGAAAACAATTATGAGTATCTTGTAAAGATGAAGGAAAGCATTATTGAAAAAAACTAACTATCATCAGAAAAACACAACAAACCACCCCCAAAAAACCCTACACCACAAAAATCAAAAGGTGGTGTATCCTAAGGTGGAATAGTGCAAAGCCCTTCCAGTGCTAGAATTAAAACATTAAGAAACAACAGAATTATGAAAAATGGTTTGAAGTTCAGTCAAAGATACGTGTTTCAAAAGTCATGCAATGCAGAAGTAATATTAAAGTCCCCTTTTCATAATGTTCTTGTTTATGTAATGCAGCCAGCAGGTTTCTAGTTAGAAAGATTAAGAAAAAAAATTTGTAATACCTTGTTATAATGAGACCTTGTTAATTTGGCATAAAAAGAGCAACAGACAATTATTTCTGAATGAATAACAGATGTTTATAGCCATATAATAAAAAATCACCTACTCCAGAAAAGCTTAAAAGCAAGAAATTATAATTTTTTGCAAAACACTACCTTAGCCTCATTAAAAATATGACTGTCCAAACACAATATCATAATCAGAGAATGGAAAGTTAATATATTTTTTTGCATTCAGACTAAAATTTGAGCATCGTACAGCAGCAGATTGGAACAGGGTGATAGCCAAAATTTATAGGTATTTTAATTTCTATACTTTTTTTTTCCTAAACTAATTATGCACAGGTAAACTATCCATGACTTTTTCAAGCTAACAAAGTTCCAGTACTGACAGAAGGCAGAAGCAGAGGCTGTAGGGAACAGATTATAGTCGAGCCTTATTTCAGAAAAAATATTGAAGACCATTGATGTTTAAGGATGGAATGGGCTAAAATATACTAACTGCTGACTAATAGAACAGGCCTTCATAACAAGATCCATGACTTAGTTTATAAAAGTAAACACTCTGCTTACTTTTTCAGCACAGAAGAAGAGCTTTGAATAAAGAAAATGTGAATATATACCTCCTGTACTGGAAAAAGAATCTTTATGAAGGTAAGCTGTTCACTTACCCTTCCACTTACAGAACGATCTTGGAGCATGTGAGTGAATGCCTCTTTAGCGTTATAATCAAAACAGTGGCACAGTTTCTAGATGAGTGTTGAATAGAAAGAACAAGATAGGTTTTGGCATGAAAGAGGACATGGTTCTCCGCACAACTTATTGTATACAACGGACTTCCTTATAAGTATTGCTAACAGGGAAGTTCTCCCATGCTTCCGGTCCCTTCTTCCCTCACCTGCAGATCAGTGTCTACCTTCTAGACAGTCTTTAAAGATTTGGGAAAATAATCTTATGCATGTCATCCAAAGTGTATGTCCACTTATGGATATATGACATATTTACCCATGGATCACCCAAAGAGTGTTAAAAACCACATCAAATGCTTTAGAAAATATTAAGAGTTAAAGGAACATGACATAAGTCTATCTTTCAAATTTGTGACAAAGAAGAAAACAAATTTCTTTAATCCATTGTACCTTGGGACTACTGAGCAAATCTGAAAAGTAGTTCACTGCTAATTTCCCTGTCCAAGAAACAAAAGCTTTCCTAAGACCTATGAAACACATAGTTCAATCTGGTAAGAGGAAGCACTGCCCACTTGGGCTGACTCTGGAGGAGATCCAAGGATCCTATCACATCAGAACATCGTGATAACTTTCAAGAAGTAAAATTTATTTAATCGGATATCTTCAAATGGAAACCTTATCAGAAAACAATATTATATAAATCTCTCTGTAGATCTTTTACTTAATTTTAGATCACATATTGAAACTTAGTTGGCAAATTATTAAGACATTATAAAATACTTTGCATTTAATATATATTTTCATATTTAAATATTCCGATTTAGGAAAAAGGGAGGGGCAAGAAAACTCAACACATGAAGGCTTAAGCTACACATTGAAGAATGTGTCCAAGTTGGAGACATGGAGTAAAAAAATGAAAAATTAATTCTCTTCCCAAGTGAAAATCTAATGATACCTACTTCTATTCATAGCACTCTCATGCACATTTTTTATTGATTAATTTGTATAGCAGAATGATAGACACTTCTCCCACATGCACGCTTTTGTCAGTGACAATGATTGTCTATGAATATCAAATCATATACAGCAGGATGTGATTATGAGTTGCCAGGTTTGATTTGTGGAACACATCACATTTGCATATTCCAAATAATACCTTGAGATATAAATACAGGGGAAAAAAATAATTATCTTTAAAGTATTCAGAAGAAATATTTAATAAATGAAGACAACTTTCTGTATATTTGTTGTCTCTTTCATTTATTTGATCTTCATCTCACATTTTAATTCCTTTAGTTCAGTGTTAGATATGTATGCCTACCAGATAATCTTACACAGCCATACACAGATGACAGTAAATGGCTGCAGGAAAGCTTGTTTTATGGCTGAGCACAGCTTGTCTTTTGGCCTCAAAATCCTAGAAAGACCAGCAGTTTGTGTTCCAGCAACAAAGAGCTGCATCTTTGTCAATACCTGATCATGGTGGTAAGCACAAATGGAGTGCAAGGTGACAACAAGAAAGCAGGACAGAGATAGAAAGGGTGTAGTCAGGCCAGCTACAGATGTGTGCTTGAAATTTAATTGCTGTGTTTTAAAGGGCTATCCCGGTGCATGAATAAGATTCATCCCTAACAGAAAGACATGAAAGGGATTACTGAACATCAAAATATGTTTTGGGTTTATGGCTTGTGCTCCCCCTTTTCAGGGATGCAATATCTCACTTTTTTTCTGGAGAACTGCTTTCTATTTTTTGTTGTGCTTGTTCTCTTCTTTTCAGCTCAATATCTGCCATGAGTAGGTGGCTGTCAGTGCACGTGGGAGAGCACTTGGTTACATCAGGAATTCTTGCTTCATGAGTGAGAGGAGTGAAGGAAAAACTCCCACCAACACATATTTTTTCAGCCTATTTAAATAGATTTGGCAATACCAAAGAGAAGGTAATAATCTATACCAAAGAGAAGATAATAATCTGGACACCTACAGACTGAGGGTCTACTCATGCCTTCCACGTCTCCATAGAGAAAGCAGGAGTCATCCAACTCTACTGCTGCAACTCCACCATTTCTTCAAATTTAGAAAGTCACTTTCTACTTCCAAGGGCCACATAACCTCCCAGGTAAAGGCTTCCACTAGGAGTGGTGCCATTTGGGATCAGCTATGATCACCTATTAGTATTACAGTCATTTGGCAGAATTGACACGTGCTCATTGAAGACTGTATGAACAAGGACCACCTTGACTGCCAAGCAATTCTAATGTCAAGAACTCTGGCAAAGCTGGACAAATTTTGTGAGCCTCTGTAAATGGTTTGTTTGATACCTGTGGTCTGAATCCTTGGTCAATCTTAAAAGAGGAACAAATTGTACCTTTCAGGAAAACAAAGGGAAATTGAATATGGGAAAGACCCATTCCCTATTCCCATGAAACTTTCCTTAAAATGAAATACATGGAATCTTGACGACAGTTTGTATATGAAATGTTGGCATCATGTTTAGTGGCTAGTTGCATATTTTTGTGGATTTTCTGTGACACTTCTGTGTCCAAAATGGTTGTATTTTATGACGCCAAAACAGCCATTTCAGAAGAGAGTAAATCTTTTAATATTTTTTATGGCGACATTAGGATATGAAAGAATGATGGAAAAATGTCAGTGAAAGTCCATAGAGATTGTTTTTAGCTGTCCTTAAAATGTATCATAGTATTTCCATCAAAATGACAGATCTTATGAGATCCTGTTAGGAATTGTTCTGGGGATGGAACAAACTTTTTCTATTGCCTCTTCCATATTTTAGGTAACAGAAGCCAGTTTATGGCTAAGCCATTATAGCTGTAGAATGCTGTCAGTTGTATTTTTTATTTTCCTTTGAAAGCAGCAATGCAAGTGCCAAGGACAGAATCTTGATGTGATATCTTGTTTAAATGATGGCATATCAAAGGGAACAGAAATATGTGCCAAGCTACAAGTATGTGAATAAGCACCTCGTCCAACACATTGACAACTGTGTACTACAATGAAAAACATCTAATTTTAATTCAGGTAGGACAGATACCACACTAATTTTAATGATTTCATTTAGCTAAGTTCTAGAACGCATGGCCAAAGAGTTGACAAAACCAAAAGTGTACATGCATGCTTTCAACCAGACAATTGTCATATTCATTGCATAGAAATCTTTGAAGTATTCTCAGATACAGAGAAACAACAGTTCATTCAGGGCCTTCTGAGTCTCTAACAGGAGTCTCTGGAGGAATACTCAAAACAAGTGTAGTTTATAGAACTTTTATTCTGTGCTTCCCTTAAACATCTACTTCTGCTCATTGCTGAAGATGACTGAGCTGTGTGAACCTTTGGTTTGCCCTACTACAACTACACATTTTGTGGGACATCTAATGTGAAATACTGTACTATTACCATAGCAGTAACAGTGTTAAGAAACTAGCTCCAAACTCTGAAGAAGCTGACCTTTTCCTCATCCATTGCTATTACCATGCTGTCTAGAATCAACCAGATGAATAGCATCTACCAACATCTACTTTTTCAGATTCTCTACAAAGAGAAATAAAATGAACCTTCTTCCCAAAAAACTGACATGGGGGAAAACAGACACTTGGACCCAAAAAATAGAGCAGGTAAAAAAATAAAGGCAAGAGCTGAAATCCCACTATACAAAGCTTTTAGTGCCACATCAGCTTAATTACTCTAAAGGTTCTTTTTTAGCCATAAAATAAACAAGAAGCATTTTGGATCTCCATAATATATTAGCTGGCAAATATTTATGGAGATCACATCCCCACATGAGGCTGCATGTAGGGGAGCATGAAAGTTCCTTCAGAGATGAAATCTGAAATAAGTGATTAGTCAAATGTACATTTTGGTAATTAATCAGTAATTAATAAGAACTAGTATGAGGAGATCTGATCAGTCCCACATATTCCATTTCAAAATCAAAGGCAAATCAAATTCTCCTTAGCCCTAACCTAATCATGCTATATGTGTGCCGACTTATATGAATGCTTTAAAATTTGATCTTTTAATATAGCACTTATTACAAAACGTAATCGTGTACAAACTGAAATGCATTTGTTTTGCAGACTCTAAAGCAAACTTTTCAGTAATTATTTTCTAAACTTATACAGGACACAAACAGGATACTTGTGCAGGATACAAAAATTCGAACTGAATTTTTACTTTTTTGAAGTTTCTTTCTGCCATATTATGTCTATTGTTCACTTTTGCTTGAAAAGAAGTAGTGTAGTCCATGAGGATATTTAGGAAAGTATCTTTCTCATCCTCTATTTTTATTAAATTAATGAAAAGTCCAATTTCAAAAAAATTCTAACAGAACGTGCAATACCTCAGAAACTCGGCTACAGTCTCTGTCTCTCTAGTTATATAAAATACTTGTACAACATCCATAAAAAATTAACTTATAATTGTTAATATAATTCTCAATACGCTTGATTCAGTGTAAACTGGATTCAGTTTAAATCTGTAATGAATTTTATTGTTATTATTATTATTATTATTACTCACATTTTTGTGTTAGTGACAGACTCTTTCAGTGTATCTCTCAACCTTTTCTTAGCATAAGAGAATGATAATGGGTAACAAAGTTCTCTTTGTTATTTTCTGTGCTTTGTTTTTATTACTTTTATAATAGGCCTTGTAAATTTTCTCTGTTTATTCTTCTGCAAGATATTTTGGTAGATTTCACAACAAATGACCATTTCACTAATTTCTTTTTTATATACAGTGGATTTTACATAATGAGCTCTCAGGCCCACCCATTTTAGCACAGTTAATGAATTGTTATATAAAGTTCTTACAGAATTTACTTAAGAAAGAACTATGGTCTCCATGAATTACATTAGTGCTAAATAGCAATTCTGATCTTGCAACACAAGAGATTCATCCATCTAATTGTCCATCAAACATGGAAGGTAAGGGGTTTAACAGGAAGGGGAACTGCAACTACCTTCCAAGAGTGACTCTTATCTCAGTCTATGAGTGGTCCCCTTTGAAAGCATTTAATGGGTCTCAGATAATCTAGTTTTTATAATTTAAATGTTGAATGTTAATTCAGGCTTCTTCTACATAGAAAGCAAAGGGAGATAACTGTTTCCAATGACAGATTTATCCTCACTGTCTCTGGAGATGTCAAAATCTTTGTGGAATAGAAAAGGACTTAGACAACTGATTTAGACTAGATACCTAATTTTAATTGGCTACACGTTAAATGAAAATATTCCACCCATGGATTATCTTATGAAAATATGACTTAATTTTTCTAGACATTTCAGTTAGTTAGCTGTTCAATAAGTTCTACATAGCTTCAATTTTTGCCGATATGTGATCACACACTCAAAATATAGCACTTTCTTTCTCTCACTTTCCAACAGTAACTAATGAAGGAAATTTTGTAGGCATAAAATTATAGCAAGGAGAATACGTCAATACATCTTCTAAAAGAAGGTTGCTGAGTGTAGAAACATTTTCAGGTAGTTCTTACATTATAAATGGTTCCTTAGAAACAAGTTCCTGTGTGGGATTCTCAGAGCCATACATTAAATCCTATATCTCTGTGAGAACAATTGCAGAAATTAAAATTAACTAAGAGCAAGCCTATGAATTCTCTTGGCTTTGATATAAATATAAAAATTTTATTAGGGTTATTTCCAATGTTTTACCACATTGTGTTTGATTTTACAAAATAGATTAAGAAGAAAATTAGTTGAAATATTATGCACTGTAACTAACAAAATTTGCATAACTGCCTCCGTGCTCTATTGTCTGTTTTGGGGTTTAAGAAGCGGACAGCATAACCCACTGTCTTTCTTTTTTCTGAATTTTTTCCAAATTAATTTTGTTGAGGACCCTCTAAGCAATTGCTCACAAAACAGACAAAATATAACACTATGATTAGCAGTACTTACATAATGTGGCATTGAATAGACACATGATATAATGAAAGTTGAGTTTGTATTCCCTTTGTGGAGGGTAAAATTTGTATTCACACCAAACACTTAAAATTATGTTCCAGAACATTTACCAGGGCACATTCAATTTAATTTATCCTGTTTTCTAAACTGCAGAAACTTTGAACTAGCTACATAATAGTTCAATCTAGCCCATTACTTTGAATAAATGTTTCATTCTGGGTTGTATCATAATAGAATGATTCCAAGTACAAATGGAACTTTTAATGCGCTCTGGTTTTGATTCTTTTATTTTTGAATCTATTAAGACTTTGTAGATTTACTGTAACAGTCGTTGCTTCCAACACATAAAACTCAGCTTTATTTGGCTACATGTATTCAACATATACCAATGTTGAATAAGACTGTCTGTTAGGCCCAGCTTACATGGGAAGCTGGGGTTCAGATTGAATATCCATTATATATTTATTTATCTGTGCTTAGTGAAACAGCTGCCAGAAAAGGCTTTTATAGAGAGCTAGCAGAGAATTCAACAATTAAAACCAGTCTCCAAGCCAGCTCAGATGGGAGTTTTCACTGGGCATTTTCCCTCACTTGAGCATGTACTACTCAACAGTAGGTTTGCTTCTTGTTTCCCATCTGCTTTTGGCATATGCTCTATACAAATTGGCTGCACTTCACAGGATCCAGGCAGGCTCATGGGATAAGGAGAGGAGCACAGGTTTGAGAAACTTTCTGTCTAGTTAAGGAACTGAATGTCTCAGCATCTGCGGTGTGAAATACACAGTTACTGGGTAGACTGGCCACTGGGAAGCAGTTTAGAGAACAACCAGTAATTTAGAGGAGTGCCTAATTGCTAAAGATGTGAAGATTCATACTAATACCTGAAGATACAAAACAAATTCTTCCCTTCTTCAAATGAAACTGCTTTTGCTAAGACACAGCTTTCCTACATCTTTTTCCTGTTACTTATCTAAGTTTCTTTGCTTGATCCTTGTCAATCAGGTGGAGAGAGACCTGACCTGGTATAGCACTTAGAAATACCGGTGAAACAACTGAAAACATGTGAGACATCTTATTTTCAATACTTTGATACAGGACCAACTTACAGTCACCTTTTAGTCTTGTTACACATTGCTGGTGGGCAGGCTGTCAGCCAGCTAAACAGTGTTTTGTTGCGGTGTGTTCTGGCCAGTTTCGGTTTACCGCATGGCCAGGCTCTGCTATCTCCCCCCTTCCCCCTCAGCATCAGTTTTCTCCCTACTGAAGGGCTCTGTATTGCGCAATCCTATACAAAGCCCGCCAAATTCAAACCTAGCACTCTTATCTCATAGGATGTTTGTACCCGCCCCGCTCCCTCATATTAGTATGTATGTAACTGTAACACACGGTGCCAGCCCTTCTCCAGCACGATCTGGGTGCCGAATAAACCATCTGGGAAGCCCCTCCGCTTGTCTCTCCTTCTGTACCATTGGGGGGTTGGGCGAAACCTTGCTGGACCTTTGCCAGCCCTCCTGCACCTGGAGCAGCCTGGACAGCCCCTGGAACCATGAGCGGACGCCTGGTGCCCCTACCAACCGCGTCGCGGCAGTGTTTTGCTTACTTGGAGGGAAACTTGAGCAAGAACACAATTGACATGCATGATACTGTATTACAATTATATATTTTTACTCTCTTAAGCATTTTTTTGTGGGAAGCCATGTAAGCCAGAGATTCAAATTAAAAAAATTGCTGTTGGAAGGCCATTACAAAATGAAAGGTAATGGAAAAGTAAAAACAAGACAGAAAGTTTCACATAAACCAGGAAGTTATCTAAAATACTTAGGTGATGCCATCTCTGAAACTGGTACAAGAAAGTAAAGTGTTGATGTACTACATGAGAAGAATATTCAAGGGGTCAGAAAGCAGTAACTTCATTCATTACTATAAAAAAGCTCAAAACACCAGTGTTATATATAAAAACTAACAACCAAACATTAACTCAACTTTTAATGAAGATTTAAAGTATCTTGTTAAGCAAAACTTGAGTGTGCCAGTATAATACAGATAGGCAGATTCATGGAGACAAAAGTCAACCAGAATGCTATGTACACACATGGTCCCATCTAAACCTTCCAGCTGAGTTAAGATCTACAGATTCCAAAACCTGATATTCAGCTGGACTAACTGGACTCACTCTGGCTTTTTGCTGGCACTCTGCACTGTGGTATAGAGGTACAGAGGGACATTCACAGGTTTTTGAAGTACACTGAAATTCACACTTAAATCATGTAATAATAATTCCTGATATACAATGCATTCCCAAATCTGCAATTTTCACATAAAAATATTTTCTCCATGTTTTAAAATGAGCTAGAAAATGTGTGTACAGTACACTGTAGAGCTTACAGTAGAATGCACCTAAGGGCACATTCTGCTTTTGATGATGCATGTAATCACTATACCATAATGATAATGTGAGTTACATGCTTATGTTAAACCTAGTCCTTCTGCTGACAGCAGTACTTTTAATCACACCCTCAGAAGGAAAAAAGGGTCCTTAAAATGAAGAGTAGTGATTTAAAAAGCAAGCTTCAGATAGTATTCTATTACACCAAAATACAAATATTGCTAGTATGACTTACTGAGCTGGTTCACATTATCAGCATAATTTTACAAATTTGTATGCTCCTCCTCTGTAATTAGGAAGTATTTCTTATTGTGGTTCACTGGTCAGTTTAGCACAGATTTCATCCCCTGCTTTCATATACTGCTTCAAATCTTTTTCACTCCATTTGTAGATCACTTCTTTCACATGAATATCTCCATTAGCATCAAATATATCCCTTTAAAGATGCACCTGATCAAACTCAATGCCATGAGTTATGAAGTGGTCAATGACCACAGGCTGTAGTTTCCTTCAGGGAGTCTCTACCTGCTCTGGTGTGGGGGCATCTATGGGCTGCAGATGATCCAACATGCTCCTCCACAGGTTCGGGGTGCCAGTCTGCCTCACCATGGTCTTCTCCATGGGCCATAGGTGAATATCTACTCCAACATGATCCCCTCCATGAGCTGCAGGGGAATCTCTGCTCCATCACCTAAGGCACTTCCTCCCTCTCCTTCTTCACTGACCTTGGTATCTAGAGTTGTTTCTCTCATTACCTCACTCCTCTCTCACAGCTGCTGCACATAATTTCCTACCCTTTCTTAAATACATTGTCACATAGGTGTCACCAGTGTTGCTGATGGGCTCAATTTTGGGCACTGGTGGGTCTCTTTTGGAGCTGGAACTGGTTCTGTCTGACACAAGGTCAACTTCTGATCTCACACAATTCAACCCTACAGGACTCCTCTCTCTCCCCTGGTTAAAATCTTAGTCACTTAAATCCTATGCAGGGGTATTCAAAGTCTGCTTTAAGTTTTAAAGGACCGATAAAAGATGTTTAGATTGTAAATTGGGCTGCTAACATAGACAATTCCTGGTGAAAGACTTTCTCTGAGTTTAGAACTTAATGAAACATTTAACGTCTGGAACAAAATTTTCTCATCCAAGTGGTCTATCATGCTAAGCATTGCTTTCTAAATGTCCCACAAAATTGTTTCTAACAATTCCAAAAACAAAGATAACATTTAATATATGACTAAAATTTTCTGGTTCTTTTTTTTTTTTTGCTGCTTGAGAGAATTCAGTTCCTTTAGCACCTTAGTGCTTTGAAGCAAGTCCTTGCTGTATTAGAATGACCCATACCTGAAGAAGGTATACTTTCTACTTGCCCCTATGAAAAGCCATTTTATCCAACCAAAGTGCAAGCCTTGGAAAAACATAGCTAATGTGCTCTTTTTAGCACTGAACAAATGATTAACTGTAGCCTCAGTGATGCTCTTGAGTTCCCAGTTCCATGCTTGGAGTTCCTACCTCCCTAAGAGCTGGTGTAGCAGACTGAAGCCCAGAACTGATGCTGTAGAAAACATCTAATATCTGTATAGGAGATAAGAAAAACAGGGCAAGGAATATATTCACAGAGGCAACAATAATGGTAAGCTGGAATAGTGACTAGAGACAAGGGAAACTGAATTACTGTGACTTGATTGAGCCTTAAACTGTATACAGAAACCAACCTAATCATGCTTGGTAAAAATTGATCTTTGAGGGTAGATGAGATTAATACTGAGTGGCAGGAAAGCACTGGGTGAGATGAAGTAAAGATACAGAAAACAGAGCTTAAGAGAGAGATGAAACAGCTGTAGAAAATAGGAGCAGGGTCCTGATCTATTGCAGAGCTTTCATTATAAAATCATACTGACATTTTATAACAACACAAATATAATGATATCATGACCTGAGGATACTCAGTATCTTCTGTCAGGAATCAAAGTGACTAAGGACCAAAAATAAAGTCTGTTATCTCTAGTTCACTGTGAAACTGTGGAAGTGACTTTCTTCAACTTTTGTCCATGAAACCTGCTAAGACGTATTTTTTACCACTTCATAGTACAAATTTATCATTTTTCCTAGCTTCAATTTATGCAGTAGCAGCCCCTTTAGCCCTCTCAGGCCTGTAAAGAAATAATATTCACATATATAGTGATCTTTAACAAATGGTGCTATATGCCTGGTGCTGTTTGCTGATAAACAATTTTCCTTTATGGCTGGCTCTAAAAGTATCTTGTGTATTCTAAAGATTGATCTGATTTTGTTTTATGATGCTCCTAACACCTTCTTCATAATAACTTCTACAGCTTCTTCTAAGAAAACAGGTTAGGGAAGGTGTCACCAGACATGTCAATCACTTCAGTATGTCTAGTACTTCTAACCAGAAGATAGCACTCTATTACAGAAGAGTAATCTTTTTCCTTCTACCTCTCACTCACAAATGTACATACAGAGTGTTATTTCCAATAATTGCTTCACAGGCATCTGCTATAAATCATAAATGATAATAAAATAATTACAGAAATGTACAGGCAAGAAGTTACCTTTGACATTTTATTTCCTCTTCACACAAAGCTATAATATATCCAGTTTAAGAAGCATTCCTACTCTGATTTTTATGTGTAACAACACAAGAGAGCTTCAAGATTGACTGCTGGGCCTTTAATGGCAGCACTGAACACTCAGATAGATTGACTGGCAGATGTGTACAAACACAAAACGTACAAAAACACTTTCCTTTTTTTTCTAATTGCTTAGAAAAATTATTAGAACAAATGGTCAGGGAAAAAAGACAGTTAATATAAGAGACTGCCCCTTCCATACCGGTGGAGATCGAGGTTCAGATTATAACTGAACTGTTCAGAGGGTTGTGAGATGGATATAAAAGGAATAAGAGGACACCATGAAACCACGAGTCTTTTGCCTGTGATTGACCACATCAGAAAGGGTATTTCTTCCTGTGTCCTCTCCCTTCTACCACCATTTTCCTAAACTTGAAACATCTAAACAGTCTCTACAAACTTTCTTTCACTAATGTGTGTTAAGCAGCTGTGGCACTCTGATGCTATCAACCTGTATACAATAAATACCTCTTTGAAGGATCTAGATTTACAACAGTCCCAGCAGAGAAAGATGCCTTCAAAACAGACCCTGACCTGAATGCTCCCTAGATGAATAGTCCTTATATCTTGAGACATGCATCCTCCCTTTTTGAAGGAACTGGAGGCAGATAACATTTTAATATGTAGGCAAAACTGACACATAGATATGCAAACAAAGTCAATTTACAGCAGCAAGTAAAAGTCACACCATGTCTGATTCAAAGCAGCACAATCGAATCCTATCTGGAGGAGGCTCCACTCTCTGAATCATCCTGGACAGTGCCTATTCACAGACACTGTAGGAGAAAATACACTTGACAGGAGGAAGATGCCATTTTTACTGTGCCAAACTCTGCTCACAAATGATAAGAGCAGAGGGAAAGCCTGTATGGGATGGGAAAGAGTCAGTCAAATGTGACATTTATTCCTCGCTGGCTGAAAGCCGAGGCTATGTCCTTCACAGGCTGTTGTCATTAAACATCTGTGCCTTTTTCACAGCTGCTGTTGCTAGTATCAGTTGCCTATTTTATCATGGTTTTAGTCACCCCAGTGTGAGATACTGGTGTATTGCTTTGTCCTTTTACTCAAAAGCCTATCAAGTTAAGATGATGAAAAATGACCTCAGGTTGTGCCAGGAGAAATTTAGACTGGATATAAGAAAAAATTTCTTCACTTAAAGTGTTGTCAAGCACTGCAACAGGCTGTCCAGGGAAGTGATTGTGTCACCAACCCTGGAGGTATTTAAAAGCTATGTAGGCATGGCTCTAACATGGTTTCCTGATGAACTTGGTGGTGTTAGGTTTATGGCTGGACTTGATGATATTAGAGGTCTTTTCCAATCTAAATGATTCTATGATTTTATGTTTTCTACCCATCTGCACGCACTGCTCCCCAGAAAAGTGGCTTAGATGCTTGGGGTGGCTTGATGAATACCAGGCTTTCCACTTGGGGATAAGCAGGTGGAACAGCTAAGGCAGTGATCCTGAAAACCATGTTGGAATATAAAGAACTATGTAGAAGAAGGAAGAAAGAAATTTCATGATGCTACGTGGATAAGTTTTCTCTGCATGGCTACAGCTCATGCTTCAGAGAAAGGCATATTTGACCTGGTACAGCTCCCACCTCATCCCACCTGCCTGTTAAGGCACAATCCAGCTTGACCCCAGCCCTCACTTCCACACCTTTCCCCATTAGTGTTACTTTTTTCCAGACACTTTCTAAGTATTGATTTCCATTTGTTTTTTTTCTTTTGAATCACAACTACTTTGACTTTTCTCCTTCTCTTTTTTTTATTGATGTGTATATGTAAAAAGAAAAGCTCCCATGACACACTGATATAAACAGTAGAAGAATTTAGATAAACTGGCACTTACATATTTTTACTGGCTATAAATACAGCAGTGGGATGAAAGTTATTGCCACAGAAACTGAAGATGTAAAAGACATGATTAGAAGATGAAGCTTAATAGCACTGGCACCTGTTGAACACTCCTTTTCATTCTGAATATATATGGCATGCGCCCACAAAAGCTTACATCACCAGGAGTGGGTAAGGTGCTAATTCTAAGATTCATTCTAAAAACTAAAGATTCATGCCCAATCTACAACTAGAAAGGGAGTATTTAATTTTTCTACGTCCTTTTCTTTGCTTACCTATAACTGTATTCATTTAATATTCAGCCTTTTGCCTCTTTTCAAATATTCAACTTAGAACTTTCCTCCTTCTGCCAGATGGATCAAACACAGGCAGCCTATGTGCAAAAGCTTCAGAGGAAAAGAATAAAAAACCTCTCTATATATAAATCTTCACTTTTAATTATGCAAATACAAATGCATGGCAGAAATGCATCAAATTCAGTACTTTATTACAGCCATTTAAAAGCTCAGTACCTTTTAAAATAGCTTATTGTGACTAAGTTTCTGCTGTCCTTTTAATCAAGCAGAAAATGTTCAAGTCAGAGAAGTTTGGGTAAATTCAGCCACAAAATGTGCCTAAGTTGGAAAAACTAATTGCAGGGTGCATATTCTATTGCCAAGTGACACTTCAGAAAAGCAAGGCTGCAATCACGGTTCAAACGTTATTCTTGGCAGGAGTGCTGGGAAAAGCATCCAGCCCAGGATGGTCCTGCAACATCACGGGCAGCACGTTCGTGCGTGACGTTCTCCTCAGGCACAAGCGTAGGCATTGGTCTTGGGAGGATTTACACC
Source organism: Pomatostomus ruficeps (assembly GCA_013400735.1). Lineage (NCBI taxonomy): Eukaryota > Metazoa > Chordata > Aves > Passeriformes > Timaliidae > Pomatostomus > Pomatostomus ruficeps. The sequence continues at coordinate 25,325 of VYZT01045379.1, forward strand.
TCTTCTAAGTTAGGGCAGATGCCATGGTAGTAAAGGCAAGATGAGAGTTTGGGGAGAGCACCCCTAAAACACAGGCAATCAACTGTGGGCAATGTACTGAATGTTGCAAAGATAATTCTAATGCAACTTTTCCCAGCAGCTGAAGACAGTGGCTTTTAAAATGATCTTTCTGTAATTTCCAGTTTAGTCTTTTCACCAGAATAGAATTCATCCCCACTCAAAATACTCCTTGATTTCTACTGCTGAGACTAGTCACTGGCAGACCTCAATAAGAGGTTCACCACAAGTTTTAAACCTCAATAGTTTTAAATGAAACCCCTCCAAGATGAGACGAATATTACCAGATACTGTTCCTGCTTTATCTGATAACAGGAAAATAAGTGACTTCTTGTTTTTCTGACAGGCCAGGCAAATGTGGAGATAGCACAAAGAAAAGAATTATTAGTAAAGAAACTGGGAAGAATTACAGTTCTAATCCCTTTAGGTTCAACATCCTTTTAGGGGTAGAATAAAGACAGAGTTTTCAGGGTAGAAGGCTACGAAAATTAAGAGGACAATGGAGGACTCTAGTTCAGTGTATACACAATTCCCCTTGCTAGTCAGTGTCCAGAAGCTTTGAACTAAGTGGCCAAGGACTGAGCACTGAAGACTATTCAGCTTGCTCTGTATGAACTCATTTTGACTGCTTTCTTTTACTTTCTTTAGCTGTAACAGTAATTTTTGCAAAGCTCAGGGTATTATCTCTGCCTACGGAGTATTACGTGCACTGCTGTCTTCATGTCTTAACACCTTTTTTATGAAGAACAGTAGTATGTAGTTATTCTGTGCATGCCTCCAACATGTACGTATTTAAGTATGCTGAATACACTGTAGAGGAACATCAACTTGGCCTGAGAGTAGAGGGCCCCAATGTCAGGGACATAGGACACAGTGCATGTTATAAGTAATTGCGGCGAAAAACTTGCCAGAGCCCAATTACAATCAATTTAAGATTTATTAGCAAGCGGCAGAAAGCAAAAACCGCGCAGGGTGCACAGGGAGTCTCTGCTCGACTCCACCGAACAGTGCACACCTCAGCCCCCCCCAGCTCCCGACTTTATAAGTTATTTCTTCTTCCGGGTCTGCTGCGTTCTGCGGCTGCGTGGCTGGGTCACTGAGGGGTCTTTCCTGTCTTCCTTTGTCACCTGGTCGTCCTTGAGGCTGAAGACTGGAGTCCCCCTCTCTCCACATCTCCTAGGGTTTGTTTTGTCTTTCGGCCTTTGGTGTGATNACAGGAGAACAAACCATGGCATGGCCAGGCAGAAAGCACAGGATGGTACTGAAGACTCCAGGCTATAAACTACTCAGCAGTTTTTAGGCAAAGAAATAGAGACTAGCAAATCTGGCCGAGCCAGTTTTAGGTTGCAGTGGGTTGCCCCTGGCTGGATGCCAAGTGCCCACCAAAACCATGCTATTTCTCCTCTCCTTGACTGGACAGGGGAAAGAAGATAGAATGAAAGGCTCATGGGACAAGATCAGGACAGTGGAAGAGAGAGATCACTCATCAATTACCATTGCAGGCAAAACAGACTCAGCCTGGGGAAATTAATTTAATTTATTACCAATCAAAATCAGAGGAGGGTGTTAAGAAACAAAACCAAATCTTAAAACGTCTTACCCCTACCTTACCCTTCTTCCTTGTCTCAGTTTCACTGCCAATTTCTCTACCTCCTCCCAGCCAGCAGAAGAGGGGGATGGGGAATGGGTGTTGTGGTCAGTTTATCACATGACCTGTTGTTTCTGCTACTCCTTTCCCCTCACAAACTGCTCAGAGAAGTGGTAGAATCACCATCCTTAGAAGTGTTCAAAAATGTGGGAATATGGCACTTGGAGATGAGGTTTAGTGATGAATATGGCAGTGCTGAGTTAACTCTCTTTTCCTATGTTAATGATATTTTGATCTTATGAACACCAGACAGAAAGGAATATGTGCTGGCGAGACCGTATGCAATAAATTTAACTGGTGTTTAGTCAGATTTTTCACCTTCCACTTTTCCTCTTCCTTCCTCCTGTTTTCCTCCTTCCTTATTCCTTCACTCTTCTTTTCTTCTTTTTTCTTTTTTCTTTTTTCTTCTTTCTTCTTTCTTCTTTTTTCTTCCTTCTTTCTTCTTCTGCAACAAATATATCTGAACATGTTTTTTACTACTTAAATTTCATTCACAGTAAGAATGATCTCGTCACATAAAAGTGTATTTACCTTTTGCCCATAAAAAGAAATTTGAGTGTAAAAATAAGGATAACCAAACATGCACATGGTGATTTCTTGCTGTGAAGTGAATTCAGCTGATTAACCACTCCAACTTGCTAACAGCATCTGTTCACACCTTTTTTGGGAGAGAGAGATGATTATCCCAGCTTGATTCGCAGTATCTCAGAACATATTAGGCCTTCAATGTAATGCCAAAGTTTCCATTAAAATAGTATCTCTCTGCCATTCCTTTTCATTTCTTAAAATTTTCCCACATTGGTTTTGTCTGTTTCAAAGATTACATCATGCATCAGGTTGTATGTGTTTTCTTTTAAATGGGATTACTGTTTGTGCAAACAAGGTGATCTCTAGGCTCTCAGGAGTTTCTGAGGATCAAGCAAGGTTCTCCAAAGTTGTTGAAAGGTCCTGAGAAGCGTCACTGCTATAAGCTTGAATAGCTTTAAGCCATGTGAACACGTCAGTATGAATTTGAGATTAAAAATATAAATCAGCCCTCAGCAGCTTTGTCTCTACCTGCTTTACATACTTAGATACAGAGAAAAAATATCCACAGAGACTTTCATTTTCAGGGCATTGGCTGTTTTCTGCATGTTTCTACCTAGAAATGATGGATAGACTATATTACAAAAACCAGTTCTTGTCAGTACTTCCTAGAGCGGAACCATATGTCCTTCAAAGCAGATTACATTTATTGCAAATGTATTTGGGTTCGTCTAGACATCTGTATCAGAGGAGTTAAAATCAAAAGGACTAGGATCAAAGAAACACACAAGGGGGTATTAATTGTACTGGATGTAAAGGTTCACTGCTAAGCACTGCTACACACACAGTAAGTGTTTAACATTTTACTTCCTGGATTAGAGTGCAGGTCACTGTCAAGGCCATAAAAGAGTAAATTCCAGTCATGCCTTGGTGCACCTTTTCTCTTCAGAGAACTGCAACACAGACATTTTAAATGACAGGAGATTTTGCAATCTGCCAGAACTGCATGGCTGACTGTTATTTTCAGGTTTTATTACACTCATTCCAATGTTGCTTTCAAAGACTCCACTGATGCTAACGTTCCTTGCCTCTAGAAACAGACACACTACACAACCTATCAACTCACTGGAACCTATTTTGACAAACTACACCTTAAGGAGGCAATGAGGTTCAATCCAATGGCTTTTCCATGATGTATACTGACCCTGATTCCTCCATGAAGGAGCCATATAAATCAATAAATCAGTCAGTAATACATTACAATGGACTATTTACACAACTTCAGAGGGCTGCTAAATAATGAATTTTAAATTACCTCAGTTAAAATTCAGTCATATGAAATGTAACTAAAAGTACCTCAAATAATTTTATTGACAGATTTCAAATTCATTCCAGAAGTGAGGAAGAATGAAGAGTAAAACAGAACCAGGAATGAGTTGCTGAGGTTATTTTGAAGGGAGATCATCATACAGAAGATCTTGTCATATGAAGAGAAAAGAAACCCTTTTAAATCTAAATTGTGGGTGGTGAAAAGGCTACGAAGCCAGTACAAAATATATGAAATAACTAAAATATAATTTTAAAGGTTTGTTAAGAAAACCACCAAGTCAGGCCTGTTTCAAGAAACCTGAGAAAAATACAGTGAGTATTCCAGTGCTCAGATGATTGATATGTTCCACTTATAAACATAATGGAAATTGTTTGCAAACAATGCCTTTATTAAAGGAACGAAACACCAACAAAGTAGAAACTCCAAAGGAAAACTCCAACAAATGCAATATAAAAAGTTTGTGACATATAAAACCTGACAGTTTTCCCTTGCACTACTGTGAGACTGATGGCTTTCCTCCCTGAAGTAGCTTTCATTCACTTACTAACATTTTTAACTCTCATTGGGGATCAAGGTTTGATTTATGTTGGGGAAGCTGGAATAGGGAAACTGTATAGATATGATTACCTGGCAAAAACTATAAGTGAGATTGAAAAACTCAAGACAAGCTTTGAGTTACCCAACCCCAGTTATTGAACAACTGGAAAACAATAGTATAGCCGGCTGGAGGTAATCCCCATTTGATTGAACAATGCCTTCAGGTTGCAAGCGGGTCCAAGGATCAGAGAAGACCCTGTAAGCCCATCAGAGGGTCCAAAAAGCAACTTTTAGAGTTTAAAGTGTAACACCATAGGCTAATGCAATGATTCTTATAGGCTGTAGGCAAATGTTGTAAGATTTGTAGCTTATTCTAGATTGGTCAATGGAAATGAGAATATTCAACACAGAAGATGATTTATTGTATTGTAAACGCTCATTCTACTCTGCTCTCTATACTGCTCTCTGCATTCTATTCTGCTCTCTTCCTTCTCTTCTCCCTCACTTCTCTGGCCTGCTTGGAGCTGCGCCCTGCAGCTCCAAGTAAGCCTTTCTTTCCCCATGTCTTCTGCAATAAACCTCATGTTCTAAAACCTAAACATAGAGATCTCCGTTTGTCCCAACCGTCCACCGACCTCATCATACGGACACCACAAATCCCACAGATTTAAATTGATCCAACCTGTTGTTCATGTTGTTCCCGCTGGCTGTCTCACTGCTACAGCTGCTGCTTGCAGCTCACTTGTCTCTCTCTGCACTGAGTTGCTTCTGCTGATGCTTCTGGGCCATCCCTGGCTCTGCCTCACTTGCATCTCCTCCCGCCGCCCCTGCCTGGTGCTGTTCCTCACTCCCTACCTCTCCATCTGACTCCTGCATCTTTGATAACACTTCTGTTTCAGTGCCTAGAAAAAAATGTGTGCAACCTTGCTAAGGGGAAAGAGCTCACAGGAAATCCTTCAGCATCTTGTGGCATCTCTAACACCACGGAACACATTTATACAAAGTCTCTTGCTCTCCTATTTTTCTTCCTTTTCCTAGGTGCCAGCCTTTGCATCCTGATATTGGAAGTAATTGCTGATGTTTAAGGTAAACAACAACCCTAGGACTATTCATACTGTAAATTAGCCAAGATTTCTATATGTTGTTACAAGCCTTACAATTTTTAAAACCTCTTTAACAAAAATGCTTCTCCTCTTTATCTTCTCCAAGTCCTCCCCTCAAGTGTCAAAAGAACACTGCCTCTCTCAGCTGTTCTCTGCAGCAGGGAAGTATGCTCTCCTTAGAGCTTAGCTATCAGGGATGAGGAGCCAAAACTCCTCAAGAGATTGTCTTGATGAGGTTTGAGTGTGTCATTTTGAGACACTTAAGGCTCAATACCAAGAGAATTGCATAAAGCAAAGAATTGTGTGTTTATACAGGACAGAAACATACCGACCCTACCAAGCATGGAGGGCTCTTCAGCAGCATATGGTGCATGGTTTCATATTTTCAGGGTTTTTTTCTTTTTGACTGCAGGTGCTCTCTGGACACTACCCAAACCTGTGTTAAAACTGCTGCTGTCCAAAAAGGCTGCCTGTGTGCCCATCTGAAAGCAGGAGATGGTGCCTTTTTGAAGGACAATTAAGTATGTATGGCTGGCTGAAATGTCAGGAGGGTGGGGAGGCACAGTGGCAGAGCCAGGAAGGAGCCTGTGGAAAAGCTCATCCTCATGGATGCCTAAGAGGAGCTGTCCAGGTTATCTCACACCTTGATTGTCTCATACCTTGTGGCAGTGAGCTAGGGGAAATCCCCTAGCTGCCACATTTTAACCCTGTCAATCATAGATTCTGTTCCACCTCTGTTATTTTAATATTCATCACACTGTATTACTATTCAGCAATTGCCAGAAACTTCTACCTTTCTGTAACGTTCATAGGTTAATGCAAATATGTTCTGCCTTTGCCCAGAACTCATTGGAAAACTGTCATCCCGTGTCAATCTGTGATTTGATAAGAACCCTGGACCCTACCTTATGATCACCCCTTTCCCTTCCCCATAAAACCCCGTGTAACCACCCCTCGGGGTCTCTCTGATAGCCCCGTATCCTGAAGAAACAATAAAAGCCTGGGTACTGCTATCAAGAGTCCGTTCTCTCTTCTTTGCTTCTACCTGCTGTATTAAAAATAGGCTGCTCTGCCTAACACTGCAAAGGCAATACCTAGGTATATAGATAAGCAAAGAGATAGCACTCATCCGAGTGGCACAACACTTATCTGACCCAAGGCACTGGATAAAACATTGTCCCGCAGAACACCAGGAAGTTTTGCGGACCCCAGGAAAGTGTTAATACCTTGCGTTATGGTGAATTCAACAGCTCCACTGGAACTGCAGCTGGCACTGATTCTCTTCATGTTCATTCTCCCAAATGCTCCAGCAGCATTTTTTCCCCCAATGCATTGTGCCTCCCACTTGGCCTATATCACTGTCAAGGATACTTACTCCCAACATTAATTAATTCACCATCCTTTTGTAAGAGGCCATGTTCATTTAAATTGTTGGAAAATGTATCCAAAATCCTTATTGTAAACTTTCTGGCCATGATAAGTTAAAAGAAAATGGTTTTGCCCCTTGAATCTTCCTGTTTGGTTACAGTGTTTGAAATCAGCTGGAAGCAGCTACAGTCAATGTGATTGCTATGCCAGGTCCTGACTCCTGCTGTGTTTCAACCTCAGGAAGAGAAGAGAGGGAAAAGAATAAAAAGAAAAATCAGAATAACTGATCACAAACTAAAACAGCAAAATAAAATTAATATGAGACAGACAGAAAAAGTAACTGTGAAAAATAAAAGTATTTCTTTTTTGTGAGCTAGTTAAAACGGGGAGGTAAATTGTACTTTTAACCAGCTAGAACACTATATGTTTTAGGATTTGAAATTTCAGTTGAGAGTTACTGAGTAAAATTCTTTCAAGTTTTCTAGGGGACTCACTGAAAAAGTTTGAAACAATAAAATATATTTGAAAAAACAATTTATCTTGAAATATTGCTTTGTCTAAGTTTTGTATAAACAAACCTGAAACTATCTCTGATTAAGAAAACTTAATTCCAAACTGAAGTAGCAAATTCCATAATTTATACAGAAACCTGATCATTTCTTTAAATCAAAACTTCTATGAAAAAAACCCTAAAAAGCTTTAAAGTGCTTAAAGATATGTGAATAGACAGCTTTATTTCTAAGGAACCAAGATCATTTCATATTGTGGGGAGTACTTGCACAGTGGAAATGTTTGTTTTTCACTTCTGAACATCCAATCATACAGTTCTTATAATATTTTAAAATATGTTTAGAGCACAATATCAAACTCTAGATAGAGATGTCAGCAGATACAGGTGGCATGTGCTTATTCAATCACCATGTTTGTTTCTAGTTTACACAAAAACACCAAAGAGACAACCTCAGGACGTCAGGCTCAGCAGTGCTAATTAGGCTGCTGGGATGCTGTAGTTACAATAATTCCTGTGTACAACGCAATGCCTTGAGGTAGCAGAAGTATCTTACACAGCACTATGCTGTATTGCAGAGACATATGCCGAAGCGTCTGGTTTAGGAAATGGGATCTGTCTGATGTTAGTGCCTCTCAACAGGTTCACCTTTTAGGTAGGTAATGTTTCCTACTTTTTTGATGCCAAATTAAGAGAGTTATGCACATAAATATTGTCAGACAAAACCTTCATACAGTTCTCAAGCAAAATCCACGTCTTTGTAAATGTTAAATAAGTAGAGTTTTATTACAGATCTTGTAGAAAAATGTTAAATGAGCAAAAAAAATGAAGGCCTTATTTGTTCGTTGGGCAGTGTAAAAGGCAGACATGCAATTTGTAAACAGAATCTCTTTCTTTGATGATCTACTCTATTCTAGGATCAGAAATTAGTCTGTTCGTACTGCCACATTTCTATCTTGAAAAGGCACTCTCAGTCTCTCTCAAATTATCACTGTTGGCTTTGGGATGATTAGTATGGATGAGATTTACAACTCCAAATATTTTTAACTCTGAATCCTGTGGTTAAATAAATGTTAGTCATGAAAGTGAGTAGCAAATCTTATTTCTGCTAAGTGTGGCAGCCCCAAAGGATCTGTGGTACTTTGAAAGGCAGAGGCAGAGCCCCATACCTAAACACACTGTAGTTCTGCATAACTGCTCTTGAATATTTAGCAATATTTTCCACCACATTCACACAGCTGATGTTATAGAAGGTGTGTAATCTATAAATGAATGGATTTAAATAAAGCCATTCAAATTTTGGAAATTTGCTTGAAGGTCTTGATAGGACAAAAAATGTGGTTGGAGTCACATAGGTTGAAATTATGCCAGTGTCTGGAATATTGTCAGATTGTTAATTTCTTACAAAAGACAAAAATATCTAATTTTTTTCTGGTGGCTTATTCACTTTAGCAAGACAGAATGAACACCAACACAAAGGTCATGCTTACAGGTCAAAGTAAAATGATCTTAATCAAACACCTGTGATAAAAACCCCCTGATTAAGAGTAGGATTAAGTGAACAGATAAATATTCCAATATTTCAGAGGATTTATATCAAAATGAGATACACATAGCATTTTAGTCTAAATTTATTTAGCTTGAGAAAAGAAGTTGCAGAGAGGGTTAATATGAAAGCATAATATTCATTTATGAATATTTATATTATGAATATAACACTTCAAATTGCTTTTCATTTGAAGGAGAATGCTAAAGAAAGAGTTAAAAAACACTGTGGAGTGACAGACTGTGACAATGCCACGATGCCTCTGGCCGGGGCACCAGGTGTTCTCTTGTGGTTCCAGGGGCTGGCTGGGTTGCTTCGCGGGTGCAGGAGGGCTGGCGAAAGTCCAGCAAGGTTTCACCTATCCCACTGATGTTACAGATGTGCCAAGAAAGGAGAGACAAATGGAGGGGCTTCCCAGATGTTTTATTTGGGCACCAGGATCATGCCAGAGAAGCGCTGGCACGGCGTGTTACAGTTACATATATACCAACACAAGGGGGCGCGGGAGGATACAACATCCTATAGGGAAGGGAAGTGGGGTTTGAATTTGGCGGGCTTTGTATAGGATTGTGAAATACAGAGCCCTCCGGGTGGGGGAAACCAGATACTGTGGGGGAGAGGGGTGAGACAGCAGTGCCTGGCCATGAGGAAAACCGAAACCTGGCCATAGCACACCACAACAAATTATAACTAACTTACATATAAATATTGTGGTCAAAGAAACGAAGATGAATATGAAACTTATCTATATCTTAAATCATTCTTTATACAAATACAAAGCCTCCTCTTAACCTGTAAAAACATTTCTGAATTTTAATTGCTCTGGGTAGGTTTTTCCTTCACTGTAGTATGTCCCAATTTAAGTATGGCTGAAACAGATGTGGAGGGTAAGCATATCTAAACCAGCATTTCATAGCAAACCTTATAATATCTCCAAAGGCTATCTTCTTTTTCTTTTTTTTTCATCTGACATCTGGTCAGTCACTGTAGATGCATGATTAGTGACTGTTAGAGATAGTAACTGAGAGGGAGTAGAAACAACTGCAAGGTAAACAGCTGACTTCAGCGTAGAATCTGGGAAGATGACAGAAAAGCAGTCAGTTTTTTTCTGGCACGATGGAAAGAAAGAAAACAGTTCAGTCTATTACCTCCAGCTAAAAAATACTGTCAGAAGAAAAGGCAAAAAAACCCAAACAAACAAAAAACCCAGCAAAAATAAAATCTCAAAACTTCTTTTACAATGAGGATAATAGCAAAGGGATTTTTATGAATCCTTCTTCTCTCTCTCTGGTATTTTTTTATTACCAGTCCAGTGGATTTGGGGTCATACCAAGAAAGCCAGTTCCATAGAATACATATTATTATAAGCAGACTGCTCCATGCATTGCAGAGTGTAATTCAAAGTATTAATGAAAAGAGGAACTTAAAAAGGACTTTAAAAAATTATGTCTCCATGATCACTCTGGAAAAGTATTTTTGTGGCTCACCTACTAGTGAAATAACACCATGTATTTTCCTCTTGAATGTGTAGCTTGCCTTTTGAGCGTATATCTTGCCCTTTGGGTTTTAGTAGTGAAAAGCCTTTTCTTGGGTCCCAATTTCCCAATTTCCTTGGTCTTGCATTCTCAAAGTTTATTTTTAGATATTGGAAATATTCTGGCATTACTTCCCACCATTCTGAATGGCTCTGATTTCCATAAACACAAAAGACTTTTTCAGAGCATGTAGTTATTCTATGGAACTGAAAATATAAGTGAGCCATTGATCTATGCATGCATTAGAGAACAATTTTCACTAAGGCCAGCAATTGTAGTTATGACGGAGGATCCATCAGATCTTGTAGCCTTCAGTTGGCAAGATTTTAGCTTTCTGTAAGTTATGTGAACACAACTGAAAAAAGCAAAGTGGAGGAGAGATTGTTACAACTGGAAAAGATGTTCTGGATCACACCACTGAATCAAGAAGGCATTCAGGTTAATGAATTTCCAAGGATCAAATTCTAAGAAAAAGAAAAGTATGCAAAGAACTTTAATTAAGGCAATATTAGAAGTTGCTAAATGAAAGAGTAGTCTTACAATATTACCAGTGATGTGTGACTTGAAGATTTCCCAAAGTGCACCAGTCTCTTTGTGTAAGACATTTTGATAAGGATTTTCAGCTGGCCAAGCCTGTCTTCATAATGTCAATTTTGTGAGAATAAAATACACTGAACACCAAAGTTTCAGGGGAAATAAAACAGCCTTCATTAATTTAATGTCTAAATGCTAGTTTTCATGGAAGATTTTAACATGCACACAGAGGGAGAGGACACTGTCTGGCCTCACCTGTCGGATAGAAATGAAGTAAGAAATGCTAGTGCCAATTTCAACCTGTTTCTAAATATCTGATATATCTAACGGTCACCAATACTATGAATAAAGAGAAGCCATTGGAGATGCTTCTGAAATCTTGCCAAACACATGTTGACTATGTCCCTGTGGCTTCAGTGGGGGTCAGATTAATGTTTGCAGTGCATGGGGCCATGATCTGGACAAACTATTGCACAGTTTAGCCAAAATTCAGAATAATATATTTTAGCTGCAAAGCATCCACTAAAGTCTGCTACAGAAAGACAAGGCTGAGGATATGAAAGTATGTGCTGGTAACCACTTTGCATGTCATTCTTATGTCAAGCACAAGATCTTTTATGGAAACATGAGGCGTACAAAAATGTCAGTTCCAGGGTTTGATGAAGTAAAGGAAATGTTGCTAGTCAAGGAGGCTTTTCACGGATACAACAAAAGAAGGCCTGTTTGGGTACAATTTACTGACTAATCGTCAGACTCTTGGTCACAAATGTTATGCAATAAAGCACCATAGTCTTTACCCCAGGGGCATGAGATGGACTGTTGTGTCATGACCTTAGTAAATTGAGCACACAACAGAAGCACATAGGAAGTTTATGTCAAAAGGAAACCACAGACCCATCCACCTTTTCCTTTGACTCACCTCAGTTCCCTCTTTTAATACTGATTATTTGATTGCAGGAATTCACCAGGCCAAGAAAAATTACAGAATGCCAGTGCATTTGAACAAAAAAAGAACATCTCATTCTACCACAGCAGAGGGTTCTCTAAAAGTTTCCAGATTCATTGGAATAAACAATTATATCTTCATTTAACTTGTGTCCACATCTTGGTAAAGTAACCCTGACAATTTTTAGTGAGGAGAACTTCTGTCGTCCCTCAAAACTGGCTTTGCTCTGCTCAGTCTGACATGAGTAATAAAAATCCTATTCACATCCACCAAATTTTTTGTTCCAAGTGCTCTGGAAAATTCACCTTAAAGTTACAATCATAAATGATAAGATAGCTCTCTGAGATACAGCATAGACTCACCCTCTGCTACAACAAACTTAGTAACTAAGAACAAACAAGATGTAGAAGAGGCAGCTTGTGAGAGAGAATCACTGACTACTCATGTAGTCTACATGTACACACAAAAAATCCTCTTACCTCAGCCCTCAGCAGTGCTATGCAAATAGATATCCCTCACTTAAAAATAAACCAGCTGTTTACTATTTTTCTCTTTCTTGTTGATCAAAACCACCACTTCTTTCAGTAAAAGTGTGATGGTAGGAGAAAGAGAGAGATGTAAAGTGAATGTACGTATTTGAATTATTTTGAAGGTTTCTTTTTCCGATCAGAAATCTTGACTTTGAAATTATGGATTTTCAATATTTCTAAAAAATATGATTTTTTTTCTTTGAGGATTGTTTCCTCAAGTAACTGAGTAATAGAGAAAAAACTTATTTACTGACTTAACCACAGTTTGATGAAATTTTCATCTACCTATTGATTTAAGCTGACGTAAAAAGACTATATTGGAAACTACTGATTGCTACTTTTAATTAATAAGTAATTGAAATAACAGTGCTAAATCCATGTCTGCAAATATGCAATTTAACTGACAAACTTCCTTAAGTCTTGAGTGATTTTAATGATTTTGTGAACTTTAAACTTCAATAACACAATTCAAGTTTCTATTTAGACATAATATTGTTTAGAAACATTATAAGTGTTTTCAAAATTATGCATCCTCAGGCTGCTGTGGAACACAAATGACCATTGCAGTGTTACAAAGAAAGGTCTTCGCTTCTTGAAAAATACTGCACTTTCAATGCTGCTACAACTAACAAACCAATACTATGGTACATGTGTCATAGGGTATCCCAGAACAAATCATATTTCTTGTCAATCTGAAGTACCTTCAAGTCTAGTTCTCAGGTATTGTCTGCCCTTTAGTCTTTCTTAAATGCAATTGCCTCATTTCACATCATGAAGAAAACCTCATTTATGTTATTAGTTACAAGTCATTTAAGTAACACATTGCTCTGCATAACCTGAATAGCTCTAAGACAATATTCTTGGTAAAAGTATTGTTAAGAGTTGGAATATTCTTTCTTTTTGAATGTTTTAATTTTCTGTAGAAATGTTTCATTTTGAGGGGCATAGGATAGCTTAAAGCTACAGAGATAGTGCTGAACAAGCACTGTCATGCAACAGATTCAAGAAGCACACAGAAACATTAGTGGTAATCATGTTTAAACATTTCTTTGTAATTTTGTAGTGGAACCATGTGCACTGATGCTGTTTAAAAAAGGAAATGGGCTTTGATTAATGACATAAAAAAGGATGTTCGATTGAATTCCCTTAAAAAATATATATGCTTTTTGTCCACATCAGGGGAAAATTCAAGGCATTGTAAAAGGAGGATAATTAAAAAAGATAAATGAAAGAGCAAGGGAAAATTCGTATAGAAAGCAGAGATCTAGAGACTTTTGCAACAGTTAAGTGAAGTGAACATAACTTTTAACTGAACTTTAAATTTCCTATTCAGAGTAAAATTGTCACCTATCACAAAAAAAATCCCCATATTGTGATTTTGAGCAGAATGAACTAGATCTTTATTAAGGTCCAGTTGCTAAATTCCTAAAAAAAAAAACTTTGTATGCTGCACTTCATATAGCACTCTGAGTACTTTAAGGTAGAAGAGTGAGGGAAGAAGGGCAGTAAGTAGATTTTTATTCTGGATAATTTTGTATTTAATGAAGCCAGGTTCCTTTCATATAATAGCTATTTTTTTCAAATATTTTGACCAGAAGGCCACACTCCCATTGGGAAGAGGAGCAGAAATGTCATGAAAGAATATGGAAGAAATGCTACACTCTCAATCAGTGATTAGAGTGTTACCTTTCTGGAGTGCAGCTTTCTGTAGATAACCCTCTTAGTACAAATATCTGAATAAGAAATAAAACAAACTCTTTCCTGGAAGATGTGGATGAAATTCTCACAGACAGGACTTGGTAGCATTCAAAGGTTAAGAAAGTACTTCACTGTTTGTTTTGGGCTTTTTGCTCTGTTTCACGGTTCTTAAGCAACAGGTGTCAAATGACAGAGCTGAAATTCAACACCTAAGCCTAGGCTCACCAGGCAATTTTTCTCTTTCCAAGAATATAGCCAAAATGCCAGAACCTCACAACATGTGAGTATGGTGTTAAGACCTGAAGATATGTCTGTATTCTGAGGCCATGGCAGTGTCTTCTGCAGCAATCCACTGCTCCATCCACTCACACTTACCTACATTTTATTTCCTACCCATAGTGAACTGCAACCATGACATTTTTAATGGCATTTGTTAGGCATACAGCCTGAATATAAACAAATGACTAACTGGGATAAGGCATTTGCAGTTGATAAGGTGGTCAAACAATGTAAAGTAAGGAAACAGAAGCACTGAATTTGAGTTATACACAGTGAGTATATCCCACCAACAGGATACAGTTGGATCTTTCAATTTCTGAGTGGTTTGGATCATCTTCTGAGCCTCATTTGTGATACACAACTTCTACCTGTTGTTGCTGGTGAACATCTGCACTGAGGTTGATTATAGATATTTTGTTATTTCTGTTTTCTCTAAGTCTGGATGCTGCCATATCTTTATTTTTCTGGACAGAACACACCTACATTTGGTGCAGACCATACTGTTCCCAGTACAAACACACTGTCTTTCATGCCATGTCTGTCATCTGCAAATACTGTGTCAGGACATAACCAGCTGCCAAGTACAATATGGGTCTGAAAGTGGTTATCTGAGGAGCCTGCTGCTTTGCTGAGAGTGCTCCATTGATGCAGAACAGTCAGTTACCCACCAGCTGGGGAGCAAAGTCCACAGGAGGAATCCAGAGGTTCTCACAAAGACAATTAATCATATGAACGTCAACAAGAGTTATGCAATTTTCAGATGAAATCACATATCTGTGCCTTTCTTCAGAAATTAATGATAATCTAAATGTAAAAGAAAGTATTTAAAAGTTAGAAATGTCCAGAAACAGTAGCTTCAATAAGAAAATCAGCCCCTTCTCTACACATATTGGGCTACCATGCATCCTTTTAATTTGTAGAATTATTATAAGTTTATATTGGTTTCCATAACACTTCCATCTTATATTTGATTTCCTATATTGCAGTCTATTGATGCTCAAGAAAAAAAAACCCAAAAACAACATTTTGAGCTCAGTTTCCAACCTTCTGTGTGATAAATGAGTGTGTATTCTGTAATCCCTGTGAACAATTATTTCTTTTCTCAACTAGCTACATTACTGAGCAGTAATTGAGTGAATTTCTTTTCATGCATTTAAATAGATCTTGATATTGATGCAATTTATGTTTATTTTCAATGTTTAATCATCCAGAACTATCATATATATCACAGTGATGAATTCAAGAATGACATGATAATGTAAACCAACGTGATCTATCACTGGGAACTTTCAGTTCTTTGCAGCTGTGATTTAATTTCTTACTGATAAATGGCATCTTCATAATCTAATATTGGAACTGTAGTTATGGCTGTGACATTATCTGTTCTCAGCATTCAGTGTAAGATGAACCATGGCACAAGACAGGAAAACAAGTTTTATAATTTATTTTGCGTTATGTAATATTTATATTATCCACGTTTTTATTGAAAATTTCTCTAGAATGAGCCTCTACATATTTTAATGAAAATTCAAGTTTTGTAAGTTTCAAAGAAGCAAATTCTCACCCTCCTTACTTATACGATTTTGCACAACCAAATTGCAGCCTTTTGAGATACAGAATGGTTGGTTGTCTACCAAGGGGCCTGCAACTTTAGAGACTTTAGTAGAACTCCTGCTTAGACCTGTTCGTGTGTTTAAGAATTTTACTTAGTTGTGGGAAGCTAACAGTCTACTTTATATTGTCTCTTCATGTAAATAAAATAATACAAAGAATTAGCATTTCAGTTGACAGTCTTTTATTAGTAGTGTAGCATTATAATTTAATATCGTCCTCACAAAAGAGCATCATGTGTCCAATGCAGGCCTGAAGCCAATTACCTGAATATGTATAAACCAAATATTTTATGGACTCATTGAGACATCTTCATGAATGAAAACACCATACAAGACACATGACAATACTATCCGATTTTTATGCTTACTAACATAGTACTTAAATGATAAGAAAATGATAAATTTTCATAGTAGTATATTGGCCAATCAACACTGTAGGTATAATCATGTCCATATATATCACCACAAAGTCAGTCATAGTCCTATTAATTGCAGAAAGACATTTCCTATTCTATTTGATACCATTTTTAGAGCTGAGCATCCAGTGGAATGTGGCACGAGCTGGTGCTGCCCTTTCCTGTACCTCAGGAGTAATTTATTCAGTGTGATCATCTGAACAGATTTGATCCAACTGGCTGAGAAATAAAAGGATTTTAAAAAATAATTACTGACATAGAACCTTTTTCCAGAAAGAGTGATAGATCACCTTTGGATAGACAGAAGATGAAGCTCTCATCTGGCATTACACATAGAATCAGAATTGTTTGGTTGGAAAGGAACCTTAAAGTTCCACTCTGACCGCCATAGACAGGGATGCAACTCACTAGACCAGATTACTCAGGGCTCCAGCCAACCTGGCCTTAAACACTTCCAGGAATGTGATGTCCACAACCTCTGTGGGCAACCTGTTCTAGTGCTTCACCATGCTCTGTGTTGAGGGATACACCTGGTGCAGGTATCTCAGTTTGCAAGCTGCAGTGCAGGATGCAGATTGAGGAGATGCAAATTGAGGAGATGCAAATTGAGGAGATGCAGATTGAGCTCTGGGTGGGATCCCGAGACAGTGTCACAAAGGGCACAAGGACCGGTGGTCCAGCCAGGGGAATGGACACCAGGAGAGAAAGCAGGAGCTGAGGGCTTGGAGGAAGGAGGGACACTTGTGCCTGCTTGGACTGTGAGGGTATAAAAGCCCACNGATCCCGACACAGTGTCACAAAGGGCACAAGGACCGGTGGTCCAGCCAGGGGAATGGACACCAGGAGAGAAAGCAGGAGCTGAGGGCTTGGAGGAAGGAGGGACACTTGTGCCTGCTTGGACTGTGAGGGTATAAAAGCCCACAGATGCCTTTGTTGGGGGTCCCTCCTCAGAGGCACCAGCTCAAGCTGTTTCTGCGTCACTGCACCGTGAATAAATGGCTTTATGGAACAAGACACCTGAGACTGCGATGGTAAACCTGGGATGGGAGCGGTGAGGAAACCTGGTGTGTCTGGGTGTGAGTGGGGTGTGCAGGGAGCCAAACAGGGTTCCCCTCGGGTCCCCGGAGTTACTGCTGCAAAGGGGCTCCAGTCCCAGCAGTGAAAGTCTGGCCTTGGAAGTGGGAGTGCCAGAGAGGCTCGAGAATGGTCAGACTGGGAAGTTTCATTAACACTGAATAAAGAATGTCTTCCTAACATGTAATCTAAACCTTCCCTCTTTCAGTTTAGAAACATTCCCCCTTGTCCTGTAACTGTCTGCCCATATAAAAAGTCTTTCGTCCTTTTTTTTAATAGCCCTCTTAAAGTACTGGAAGGCCACACTGAAATCTCCCAGAGGCTTCTCTTCTTGAGACTGAATAACCCTAGCTGTCAGTCTGTATTCATAAGAAAGGTTCTCCAGCCCCCTGAATATCTTTGTGGCCCCAGTCTTCTGAAGCTACACCAGCTACACTGTGGTAAGACAGGATGGTGTTCTCAGTCTCTTCCACTGATGAGCTGGACCTCAGTGAATGTTCAGACCTTTATGTACTATAGAAGGATGCCAACAGAGAATTAATTGTAGAAGACATTTCTTCTTCACAACAGTCAAGAGAAAATGGGGCAGTCTCAGAGAGGTAGGGAAACCATGGCTTCACATCCTGGAGAAAGAATTGAAGAAGCACAGTCGCAGTGCACACAGAAGCACTCTGACCTGTTAGAAAATAGTGAACACTCTCACCATAGCAGCCCCTTTCTTCCAAACTGAAAACTCTCAACAAGTAAGAGTTGATTTAAAAATAATGTGGAACAATCAAAATAATGTTTCTCAGAATATCTTAACTTTGTTAAATATTACATGCAATATACTTAAAAATCTACCTGAATGATCATTTTACATATTTTTTTCCTATAGACTAAATAGTGTAACACCCAAAGGCACTATTATAGGAAGAGTTATATGGGACATCCTGTTGTACTGTGGAGTGCAGAGTGTAGAGTTTTTCATCTGCAGGTTACACTTCATGTAAAGTTCAATTTATTAAAATGGCTACAGTTTTCAGAGGAAACAGTAGAGACTCTTTCCTTGCAACTACAGTTTTTCATTTTCTGTGGCCAAGATTCTTGCATAAAGGAGCCCCAGTGATTTAACATTGGAGTGTTTAATAGTCATGGGAACTTTTATATTTGGTTGAAATATTAACTTTAAACACAGCTTTCTCACTTTTTAAATAATCAATACACTTCACATCAAGTAGCAGGATATTC
This sequence comes from Pomatostomus ruficeps, assembly GCA_013400735.1. Lineage (NCBI taxonomy): Eukaryota > Metazoa > Chordata > Aves > Passeriformes > Timaliidae > Pomatostomus > Pomatostomus ruficeps. The sequence continues at coordinate 43,802 of VYZT01045379.1, forward strand.
TGTTAAGAATAGCTTTAGTCTTGGTTTGTCCAGGTCAGACTTTCCCACACAGGTTTGTAAATGGATTTAATTACTGAATGGTATGATTATGGCTATTTCTGTTCCCCCAAAATGAGTAGTTGTTTAGTGCTTTGCACCGATAAAGAATCAAGACCATCAAAATAATGTGAAATTTTATCAGTTCCACCGATATGACACTTAAGAGGAAGATAATGCCATCTCCAGCCTCGTCCTTTCACTAAGCTTTAAAATTATTAAATTATACTCTACCATAAATAATATTTTAAATACTTCTTTATTCAGCCTGTAATGTAATGAATGAGTCCCTAAGCAAAGAATGAGAATGTACTGCTTCTGCTGCACTCTCTGAAGTTGAAGGAATTAACTCCATTTGTCTGCTCATCCCTAATTAAGTAATGTGTTAAAATACTACATTCCCATTAAAGAAAATGTATTATACTGTACTTATGGCAGATGTACTTTCAACATAGTTCTATTTAATGAATGCACATTCATTGTCTTGATGAAGATCCCTGGATTTGGACCTAAAAGATTGGCTTGGCATTCATTATGTTCTGCATTCATTAGAAGGGGGAAGCAATTATGAAACTAGCAAGATTGTTTGTGGGTAGAAATTTCCATTGTGAACAGCCCCAGGCAGAAAATGGTTGTACTTATCACACAGAACAATGGTGCATGGTCTAGGTAGCAACTGCAGCCTGGGTGATGATGCAATACATTTAGGGATTGTTTCTCCCAGAAACTGTGAAGGCCAGGGATAAAATTACGTGGAATTCAGCATGAAGTTCTAGGTGATTTTTTTAAAGAGATTGCACCTAAATAAGTAGCTTCAACAAGTTGGGGTAAATTTTCAATTTTCAAAGGTTTTTCTTTGGTTTTTTGTTGTGGTTGGTTTTTTGTTTGTTTATTTGTTTGTTTAGTTTATATCCATTTTATTTCCTTAGTCATTCACTTAAATCTTACACACATTTTGAGTACTTTTTCTTATCCAAGCCAAGAGCAATACAGTAAAAATTTCAGGAACTTTTCAAATGTGTATTTGATTCACTCTTGTTTGGCTTCTCACAGAGATGTGAGAAGATCAGTTTCAACTAACTTTTAACAGGAAAGAGGGGTTTAGGGAAGTAGAACAGACAGTGAAGGGGAAAGTGAGGGGAAAAAAAAAAGTGTGGGAAAAATGCATGTATAATATCTTTCACAGAGAGTGAGAAAAAGAGAGCGTATGGTCTGTGAAAGGATTTAGTTCGACCTTACAAGAGAATAAAAAAAACATGCTTTATACAGGTGAATGGGTTGATAATGAATTCTCCCTGGGTTTAATGAGTGTCATGAAAGTCATGTTTTACAAGAAGGAAATGGTGTAAATCATGCATTAGTAATGAAGGTATTACTTTAGACAGAGGACCATGAATTTTACAGAATGTGGGTTCATACGGGTTTTGGTTCTACAAAAGTTTTATATATGTACTTATCTACAATTGTCTACATATGTGCTCTTGTGGTTCATTGAAATAACGGCTTTATTCACTGTAAAAAAAATTTAGAACACATGTAAATATTTGTTACGTGAGAGATTTTAAAGACAAAAAAAAGCAGATGTAAATTTCAGTGTGCTTGGCTAAAATGTAACAATCAAAATCAAAACATGCAAAAAAGGCACAAAAAAGCAAAGTAAACCCTCCAGTTTCACTAGCAAAGCTATTGATCTTCCCTCATTACTGCATGTTTAAGCAATTTTGGCCAAGTTTTGTCTAACATCATTGAGCTGCTCTAGAGACAATGCAATTCAGACTATCAATGTTTGCAATTAGCACATACTGAACAGCTAAAAATTGTCAAACTGCACGTTTTTCTCATTCAGAAGGAATGTACAGTAAAGGTTTGATAACATCACACAAAGGTACTACTTAAGTCTTTCCGAGAAAAACTTATTCCTGCAGTGGCCATAATTGGCATCTGCCCCGATGCCTCCGGCGGGGGCACTGGGCATCCATTCGCGGTTCCAGGGGCTGGCCAGGCTGCTCCGAAGGCATGGGAGGGCTGGCGAAGGTCCAGTAGGGTTTCACCTATTCCACCGAAGTTACAGGCACGCCGAGGAAGGAGAAACAAGTGGAGAGGCTTCCCAGATGTTTTATTTGGGCACCAAGATCATGCCAGAGAAGCGCTGGCACGGGGAATTACAGTTACATATACACCAACACGAGGGGGCAGGGGAGGGTACAAACATCCTATGAGGTAGGAGTGAGGGGTTTGAATTTGGCGGGCTTTGTATAGGACTGTGAAATACAGAGCCCTCCAGAGGGGGAAACCAGATACCGAGGGGGAGAGGCGGGAGACAGCAGTGACTGGTCATGAGGAAAAACCAAAACCTGGCCATAGCACACCGCAACAGGCATCTAATTTTTTATTGTTTTTATATGATGACATAGAACAATAAATATGACTGTGCTATATGAAAAATCAGCTTTGGTTCTTTCATCAGTTTATGAGCACTGTATTAAAAGAGAGGAAAATCAAGTAGAAACAAAAAGAATCCCATCCATTCCATGGTTCTAAAGACAGTGAAGTATTTTTGAACGAAAAGATTAAAAAGGGGGGAAAAATAAATGTTCCAAAATTTTTAACATTTTATCAAGCACTATGAAAATTAATACATAATACAAGTTTCTCCATAATTGCATTTTTCATTTATACCAATTTCCTGAACAGTTCACTGGTTTTTATTGAAGTTTATTGTGTGATATTATTTTAGGGGTTTTAAAACTATGGAGTATTTCTAACAATCACTGATGTTTCCAAATACAAATCCAGTAGTCTCTCAAGAAGTTTAAATGCATATATCCTTGTTTTCATCACATTTAACCAAACTCTTAGCACCTCTAGATATCTTTCTGAAGCAAATAAGCAACATATTTTCTACTTATTCTGATGGACTCTGTTCCTGAGCCCTTCAAGTGACTTTGAAAATCTAAACCTTTGTAGTTGATGTTCTATTTTCTGCAAAGTGTTTATTGCCGAAAAAGTCTTGTGAATAACTGATGTATTAGTACATTAAAAAATGTTTGAGAAATATCAATATACAGCACTTTGCCTTTTCAGAGATTTAATAAAAAATATCTTTAAAAACTTCAAGTGTCATTTTGATTGCTTGCAGTACACTGCATTTGAAGTGACAGCTGATTCAATTCTTGACAGACTAGAATATGAATTGTAACTGATGTGTACCATATCTTCAGATGTAAAGGATAAAATTTTTATCTCAAATTTGCATTTTAATATGTAAAGTGCTGTATAAATAATGTTCTGTTTGGATCTTTGGGGCTGATCCCAGGCTGTGACTTTCTGTGGGTTTTGTCATCAGCAACGGTAGATTCCTATCCAAAACTGCGAATTTTTTCCTTCAGTGAGAACTGCATTCTCCAAACATGTATTCCCAAAATATCTGGATTATGAAGCAACTCCTGCAAAGCAGATAGGAAAATCTGGCCATATATTGTGTCCAGTTCAGACATGGTGCACACTGCCTTAATGCAGTACCAGCCTGGGATGCTGTAGTTAGGTCATTAGAAAGAATTATCTACATGCATTGGTAAGAGAACTGTGAGCCAAAGATTATAACATTTACTCAGGTTCAAAACACCGAACATATTAAATCATTAGTATTACTGAACATACTGGTAATTTTTCAAACTGGCATGCACTTCTTTGAAAGAAATTTAGTAAGGTGGTTACAAATTGTCTTTAGCTAATGGAGAAAGAGAGTCATCAACCACCATATTATTACTTCAGCCAAATCTTTGAGACTCAAAGTTACAGGTCACATAAAAAGAATTGTAACATTTATTGCTTTTCAGGATTTCTTGAAATATTCTTATTTAAAATACAGAAGAGGCATTTTTACACATATTTAACTAAATGGAAACTTTATTCTAATTTACCTTTAAAAATAATTTGAAAATATAATAAAAAAAATTTCTCTTTAACAGGACAGTTCATTTTGAAAATAAATTAAATACATGTTTACACTAATATCTTACACTGTATATTGTTTAAAGAGTGATTCTTGCTACTTACTGTAAAAATATTGATTCTCAGTCAAATAATGTTTGCCCTTTCCCATTCAATGTAGCATTGTTTAACTATTGCAAACCTTGTAGCTCTTTTAAAGAAGTCTGCCTTAAGAATTTTTGTGGTGTCTTTCAAAAACAAAGTTCTAAAAAGCAAATCCTAAACGTACTTCACAAAGTAAATGCAATTTTTTAAAATTTTCTCATTAAATTCTGGCAGCCCGAGGAAGGAAGCAGAGACTCTTCTGTCATACCAGAGGCAAATTTACTTTTCCCAGACCTATCCTGTATCTTGACCAGGCCCATCAGCTCAGACAACTTGACACAATCTCCTCATTGAAGGGTCAGCCATTGTCAGGGAGGGGAAATTTCCCCTCAGGGTATTTAAAACTCCAGAAATCTCTTTAATCTGTTTTACTGAGGAGGAAGCTTGGACTCTGTGGCAACTGCAAATGCCCTTATTTCGTTGAAGGAGGCTATTCCTGTAAGGCAGGGTGATGTCTTCATGCCATGCATTGAGCTCACAGAAGGGGAAAATGAATCCTTTGGAGAGAAGAGACAAAAGTTTGTGAACAAAGTCCTGTAAACAAATGTCCATGTCCACACGTTCAGCAGCCCTCACACAAGCTGGCAGTGTCTGAAGTCAATTGAGATGTTTAGTCTGCAGCTGTTGGGAGTATAAGTAGGATCACACATGATTGCGAAAGTGTTTCAGCCGACACCCGTTAAAGATGGAATATGCTACAGCAGCCACAAGCCCACAGCAGGACTGCAGGTGTGTAAAAACTTTTTGTTGAATCAGAGCAGCAGCTACTATGAGGAGTTACTAGCTAAAAGGCATTAACTGTAGGATTAAAATTGTATGTTAAAGACTCTGTTTCCATATGCAGTTCTACCTGTGTCAGTGAATTTTTAAAGAATAATTAAGTGGAGGAACAAATTATTGGCTTTCCATCCAAAACAATTCTGTAATTGAGTCTGAAGTGGAACAAAATTATTTTATTAGCATATTTAATTAGAATTTAGTCAGGTTATGTTAGAATAATTGTTATAATAATCCTTTTTCTTCAGAAGGTCAGCTTCTTCATTGGAATTCTATGGCCTTAAAGTTAGAAAAAATGAGAAAAGGGGTTTTCCTGGGTTCGATGCTCAGTTTATTCATTCTTGTTACTAATTCAGGACAAATTCACTTTGACAGCTGGTCACACACAAAACAACATTTGTAGTACTAAGTAAATTATGTGAAGAGCCATGAAATATGCATTGACTTAGGCACTGTCTGAGTGAAGACATTTCCAAAACAGTACTCAAACATCTTGAAAAAATTTTATTTAAACTCCTAAAAAAATATATAATATATGTCAATGTTTAATTGCTGTGGATAGGCAGGAACACTAATTTATATGCAGAAAGGAACCTAGAAGCTTTGAGAAAAATCGTGTATAATTAAGATTAGTGCTATTATAATTAAAACCTTTTCCAAAAGAATTTTTACAGTTTACTCAAACACATGTAAACATGTCATAGGCTTTTTCCCTTAAAAAGAGTGGAACGTAAGGAATGCCTCTGTTTCTTGCTTGCTAAGCCATAGAGAATCTAAAAATGTTGCATGTTAAAAGAAGCACTTACCAGACTCAAAGAGGTTCTATTTCCCTGAGCATGCCAATCACCAAGTCTGTTTATCGAAAGCTTCACTAAAAGACTATAATTTCACCTTTAAGCTTCAGAGAACTTCTTTAAATGGTTTCTCCATCCATCCAGTTTCCCTTCTAGCAGAACCTTGCCACTCAAACCCAACACATACCTATCGTTTAGCTGTGTCCCAGGGCAGCTAAGGCTTACAGATATTAAATTGAAGAGAATGCTGCAGAAAAAGAACACAGATCTGTTTTTCACTATCAGGGATAAGAATTAACATATTTTTTAAAAATGTATCTTGAGCTAATATATCAAGATAAACTGAAATTAAAGTAAAATTCAAAGCAAACCTTTATGAAAGCAGAATTTACACCCCAAAGTAGCTTTGGGTGATTTTTTAGCTGCAAAGGCCTAATTACAAGGCCTACAGATTCTTTGACCTGTGCATGCATTTTACAATCAATCAGATTTGGAGCTGGAACAAAGCAAGACAGGCATCCTCTAACTGTACTTTTCTTGGCTACTAGGTTGCTGGGTGAATGCAATTAAGCTCCTGCTTGAAACCAGCCTTATACTGCAAAACAACATCTGGACCATATCAAGGCATAGGTTTTAATACTTTTCTTTGAGGAAATAAAATAATAGGATATTCTTTTTAAGTATTTTCAAGAAATAATAAGAGTGTAAAATGAACATGGAAAAGGCCAGAAAAATAACATGGTTTACCTCCTACAACATCTATCAGTTCTTACCATAATCTTTTATCCAGAGGATATGTTTCTTGTCCTGCATAAGGACATAGTATGTACATAGTCATGAAACAGGAACCTTGTGGGGAAAACAAACCATAACCACACTGACACTGACAATGCACATGGAGCACAGAAATGCTCCAGGCAACCTGGAACTCACACAGGTACAAGATTTCCAGGTGGATGCTTGGTTACTGCTGGGACCACTTGCCATGCTGAAAAACCCAAACTGAGCTCCTTGTTTACCTTGACTAGGATGCTTGAATTTGATCTAGGTAGCTCCCTGAGAAGTTCTACTTTGTAGTGAAGTGCAGAAATGCCTGCACTAGACATTCAAGGGACAAGTGAGTGAAAATATAATTTTGGCACTCCCTGATTCATTAATGTTAAAGCTGCACAGCGGCTACGTTTAAGACAGATACAGCTACTTGCTATTCAAAAGCGTGACTGCAGCTTGTTTGGGCTTATCCAAGCAGACTTTACATCATTGTGATTGTATATGGTATGAAGGCAATAGTAGAAGAATGTACTTCAGCTAAAGCTAACATCTGAATTTGTTTTTGACTTTTGGACCAAGTTTTCCATGTCACCCCTCTCTGTACATCCACAGATTGTTTGCTACTGGATTTAGAGAAACCTGGTTCAAAAATGTTGTCAGCCCAAACCTTCAATGTAAATTCTGAATTTTGTGAATGAAAAGTTTCACAATCTATCATTAAAAAAATAAATAAATTAGGTGAGAAATTTTATCAAGTGATCCTTGAGCTGCAGTGTCAGATCTTAATAGAAAACTCTTAAACACAATACTAATGTGAGAAGAATGCAATTTTGCAGTGTTAGGAAAATGTTCAAGGTTACATCTCATTACATTCCAGTTTTAATCTTTATCAAAGGTAAAGGCTAAGCTTTAATAGTGATCCTTGTTACTGCACTTGCATCTCTTGGTTGACCGCTTATCTTCAAAGTTATTGGCAGCTTTTTTTGATATAGTTGTATGTGGAAGGCATTTGTAGGGATTTGCAGTAGGATCGTTTACCTTTATACTACAGATACTCAACACATACTCAGATAATACAAATGTGAGAGCTGAGTTTGTTGTTTTCAAAATCAATGGCAAAGGTAACTGGTGACAAACAAAAGAAATGGCCAACCCATGGGTCCCGTCCCCTCCCTCCCCCCCCTCCCCCNTTAGTAGTTTCATAATGAAAGAAATAAGCATTTTATGCTTCTGCCTTTGGTTAGGAACCACACATTTCAAGTCTGTAATGTGATCAGGTAATTACCTTAGAAGTTTCCAATTGTGATCTAAAACATTTGTGGATAGCAAGTTTTAAAAATTAAATCTACAGCAAACACCACACACTGGAAAGAGAAAACCAGCCAAATTTAAATCACATTTGTTCAGATGTTTCTGCTGATGTGTGGTGTGTAACGAGCCCCACAACACTGTTTGAAGAGGGTGTTAATATTAAGAAAGATTTTTTTCCTTATATGCAGAAAGTGACATGAGCCTATATCCATACCTCTAATCTCTGCTGGTTATCATAGTAAACAGCATTAATAAAAAAGATTTTTTTTTCCCTTCCGAGGAAGATCTGGGTTTAGCTCCAGATCCACCACAGACATCCTGTGTGACCTTAGACTATTTAGTCTTTCTTCAATCACTGTTATTATGCTTGTTTCATGAATATATTAATTTCCTGATCTATAAATAAGGATAAGACCACTCTTCTTCTTTGTCCCTTGTTGTTGCAATACTTACATTGAAAATTGCAAGGTCTGTGGTAATGGAGTCAAGACCTATAGAAACATTTCTTTAAGGTTCATTGACTTTATACTGCATAAGAGCAGGATTAAAACTGGGAAAGATGATAACTAATGTTAAGACTGAGTTCTTATACATATATATAAGTTACCTATAATAACAGAAGCTATATATTAGCACACATAAATACACATTACTTCACAAACACAGGTTATTGCCCATATTCTCTTGAAATTTAAAAGCTATAGCTGATTCAGATATCTGTGAAATAAAGAGAAGGAGTTTTAGAATGGCATTGCTCCAGTTAGGGTGCTAAAACCATCTAAGCCCTGAGTGAAACATTCTTGACTCCTTATTATCAGTGAAGAGAAAGTGTTTAAAGAATCAGCAGTCTAGTCCTAATATAGGTGTTTAAGACAGGACAGATGAATTTCCCAGTAGTAGGTCGGTTTATTTCAATTTAGATGTATAATTTTTGGACGTAAAAATCAGGTAAGATTAACTGACTCTTGCAGGTCTTCAGTGATATTATTACCAATTTGCATTCAAAGGCCCCAGTCAGAATATACACCCATGAGCACATGCAAAACTCACAGAAGTTTAAAAAATATTCAGATGCTTTTTTTCTGTTTTATTTAGCCACAGTTGCAAACTAGGTTAACATATGCTCAAGGAGCTAGATGAGTTGCACAAAGATCGAAGTCCTTTTCTTTCAGCTGTTATACTGCATGATCTTTGCAGAGATATCCTGGCTCTTTAGAAACAACAGACCAGAGGCAGTTTCATAAAACAATAGGTGTGTCAGTTTGCTGGCTTTGCCCCTGTGTTGTACATAGTTTGGCACATCTCTAATCTAGAAATCTTTCTAAATCATCTATTAAACTTTCCTTCTCTGCTGATGTGTGTAATGGAAAAAGAACTGGAAGGCAAGTAAAAACATTCCCTCGGCTGTTTAGTACAAGGATTTCAATGAATTAAAGAAATTCTTTAATGATATTACACAGTTTAGTAACTGACGTGTGTCTGGAAAGCCAATGACCTCCAAATGCCTTTGAGGTAATAACTCCACCCTGAGCATCTGACTGGGAGTCATGGTAGAAATCTGAGCATTGATCAAATCTCTTCCTGAGTAGATCACCTGGGCTAGAACTGATCAGGTTCCAATTGTGGCAAAATTAGACTGTGACTCATCTATCAGATATTTTTTTCCTATGGGAAACAATTTATATCAAGTTACGTATGGACATCAAAACATCAGATAACAAAGGCATGGCATTTCATTTAATCTCAGATTCTTTTTCTTTCTTTCTTTTTATTTTTTTTAAGGTTACGTAACCTGGTTTAAGAAATCAATTTCTACTGATTTACAGCAGGTCGTTTGCAATCTTGGCCTGAAACCGTTGCTTAGTTGTCTGAGGTATGGTGTTTATGATGACATTTTCAATTTGTTTTACTGACATAGGAGACACATTTGTGGTTTTTATATTATCATGGGCAAAGCTGTGAACAAGAAGGTGAAAAGGAGAAAGACATAGGAAACAAAAAATACATTATTTTTCAAGTAAAACGAGATTGTTAAAAATTAGAAAAAGATTTTTTTTAGGAGGTCATGATGAAGGATTCTTGAAGTAGATTTACACTTGATTTCTTATCATGTTACAACTTAACTGTCCTGCATCTTCATTTGAAAAAAAAAGCTATAAGTACATCCATTCACAAATATGTTTATTATTACTACCATGGGGGATTGATGTCATTCATACTTGAAATTTGCATAAGGATTCAAAGGTATCTGCCAACAGAAAAAAATATTGAATTAACCAGAGAAAATGCCAACACACATATTTATCCACTTTTTGCATATACTGATTAACAAGAGTCAATTTGTAACCATCTTCACACACTATTTTTAGAAACATTCTTCCATTGATTCACCATCTGCATGAGTTTTTAAAAATTTTTTTCTCCCTTTTGTAAATATTTCTGAGAAATATTTAGAGTAGTAAGAGCTTAAGAAACTCTGCTTGGGATGCATAATCATCCCCCACTCCTTCTAAGGGAGTCTACATATCTAACTCAAGGCAAACATAATTAATGTGCATGTGGATTTTAGCAAAAGAAGGGAAAGGGAAAGCTGCTGAATTAATTGGAACAAATAAACCTTTGCGAGACCTGTCTCAGGAAAAGTCTGAGCCAGCATGTAATGTTTTGTGTTGGGCATAAACAGGACATTATGCAAGATGGGAGAAAGTGATTATTTTTTTTAAATGTATATGCAATTTATATATATAAATGAAGGAGGCTCGGATTCATTTTGTCCTCTAACACAAGACTTTCCTAATTTTTTTTGGTGTTTATTTTGTAAGGTGTTCTACCAGAATACTTGGAGCAAATAAGTCTCCAGGCAGATATTTATCGTTTTCTAGCACAAGCAGATGCTGAATGCAGTGTTTTAACTTTGTGGGTCAGGTTTCTTTGTTACAGTTCTTCTGCATCCACATAGGTAGTGCAAAGACACAAAAGACAAAGGTTATTTTGCCCTATGTTTGCATCCAGAAACTGTCCTGGGATGATCTTCATTTTTATACATAATTTTGGGAGAAAGTTCCATAAGTGAGGTATGTTCTACCAGTTCTCAAATTTAAAAACATTTTGATTCCATCCTTTATTTGAACATGTAAACCAAGGTGTATCAAAATTCATCAGAGATGAAGACTTTAATATGACAAATTTGAACTTCCCCATAGTTTTGTTTGTTTGCTTGGTTGATTTTTTTTTTTTAATTTTTGCTTTTTTGTTTCTTTTTTTTTATTCACCCTGGATTACATTTTATGGATCTATTTTCAAGACTTGCCTATAAACTTTCAAGAATACAGAAATATATATTTAGATTTCTCATAGTTGAGTTAAAGTATGGTTCTGCTATGTTTCTTTTTAAAATAGATAGCTATCAACTGAAAAATCTTCTCCAAAAATCACAAAAATTTTAAGAGTCAGTGTTAGGAACATCATATTTAAAAATGCAGTCAAAATGTAGATATTTAGCAAGAGTTTGCTTCTGATTTGCAAAAGGCAAGGATACAAATAAAAATACCGTAATTCCTTAAGGAAAATTAATTCATAGGGGGCATTGATACTCAAGTATATTAAACACCTCATTTGATTTGAGTGGGGACTCATAAATGTTCAAATATGAACACTGATGAAGGGACGAGTAAATTGGTTGAATTCCAAGAATAGCAAATGAAATTGTGTAACAGCATCATGAATGTTTGTGAAAAATGCATAAATTACTGAAATACTTATGTTTTACCTCTTTGGAGGTTTTTCAGAATATGTTAAAGCCATGTAAAGGTGCTTAAGTACAGTTGATTCTGCCTTTGAACAGGGTCAGCGTGATTAAGTTTTCTTAGAGGTGTCACCAGGCCCCTTTGTTTTCTTTATTCTCAAGATTTATACTAAACTTTACATGTCTGTGAAGCTTCAGTGAATTAACTCACATGGATTGAGTTGAACACATAAATAGTTGTTTGCAGGTGAACCAGAAAAAGTATGTATGGAATTATTTAAATACAGAGAGTACGAGACAGAGGTGAATGAAGATAATTATTCCTGTGCTTCTTCTCTGGTTCTTAAAAGGAAGGAAACTACCAAAAAGAGGACTTTGGGCTGAAACAAAATGTGAATATCTTCAACATAAACAGCAACATTCCTGAGTGTTATGTGGAACGTGAAGAAAGGCCCACTGAGATGGTCTCAGCATTCATACTTCTTAGTGCCTTCTATATTTATGATGGCTTCCTTGCCTGTCTATTTCTTGAAATAAAACTCTCTCTTATGAGCCATTTAAACAATACTGAAAACCACAGCCAAGCAGTTCTGGGAAGTGCTGTAAACATAAGCTCTATTTTATTTTAGTTTCTTTTCTACAAACATTGTAAATATTTTTCCTATGTGTAGAGAACATCTTTAATGCTGCATGAAGGATCAGACCTGCTAAGAGCTATTCCAGTACATGGAAAGGTAGTTTAAATACAAACATATAGACAAAGTATATAAACACTACATTATACATAGCTTGTTGTAAAATACTTCTTTTCAACTTCTTGTGGTGAGTCAGTTACTTTATACTTTGTGAGTAAGCACACATATGTGGAAAAGATCTCTCTTTTCTATATATGTGTGCATGCTTAAAAAAACACTTGGAAGCTGAAAAATTTGCAAGTAGCTATATTGTGAATACAGCAAGTAGCTGTATTCTGTAAAATATTATTTAATGTTCATTGTAACATCAGGACCCAGAAAGCTTTCATAAATGCAATGCACGTACTGCGCAACATGGAATACACTGCAGAGCTGAGGTAAAAAGTCTTTCTCCATCTTTCTTACATATTGAAAGGCTGCAATGAGGTTTTCCCAGAGCCACCTTCTCTTCTCCAGACTGAACAACCTGAACTCTTTTGATCCTTCCTCACAGAACAGATGTCCCAATGAAATCAAATAACCTCAACTGGATTTCACCTGGGAGTCTGCTGAAGAACTGCATTGTCCTTACACTTCTAGTCTTGGCAGACTTGGTTTTACCTTTTATTTAACAGAAATGTAGAGAAAAAATTGGTGTTATTAGTGGGAGTGCAACTATAAAGAACTTTGGGAATTTTCAGTTCATTCATGTGATCAATTCTTGACCTCAAACCTGTTGGGGAATCCACTATTAAACCACAAATTATAGAATTAATAAATGTAGTTAATTTGTTTATACATGGGCCATGTGGAAAATGTGACTTGATTGGTATGACTGAGAAATTTGTTCTTCTAGCACTAATACCTGCACTTTTCTTAAGAAAACTGAATGCACTCATAAATTTGCAACTAAGTGTTACTTTTTTCTAAATTGTATGTGTTTCCTCAATTTATTCCTTTGTTTTTGTTGATGCAGCACTAATTAAAATTAAAATAGAAAAAATCGACGAGGAAAATATTTTTTTAATACCAACTGATAAAAGTCAATGAAACTTGAAGTGAATGATGGAATGCGGACCTTATCTAATTATATCCTTCATTTTACTAATTCCCCACAGGTTCAGGCAGGCAGATGCAAGAGCTTTAGACAATATCATTAAACATTCCATAAAAATGAGGAATATCTTGCTGAGACTAGTATTTTCAGATTTCAGAGCCTAAAGCTATTGGAACACGTCAGTCAAACAAAAAAAGCCTCTGCAACCTTTAGTATCCAGGGCAGATGAAGAATGCTAAATACTGAACACTGACGGCTGAAGTATATAGTGGAAATATGAAGGTTTGCTATTCCTTCTTCTAAATGCTTTGAAAAATTTTTCTGCTAAAATTTTCTTCCAAATACCAAGGGAGAAAAAATCTTTAAGGAAATGATAATAAATGAGCTATAACTTAATGAAGTTTTTTATTCAGATTTTTAAATTCTTTTCTGACTACATATAATTTTTCAGTAGCATGCACTATTTTAGTGTATCTCATTAGGTATCTAAGTTTGAAATGCTTTGCCATCAAGTTCAGGAGGTGAGTTATCTCCAAAGGAGCTCCTCTTTCATATAACTTAAATGCTTGTACCCTTGTTTTGATTCCCTTGGATTTTAGTTTTGTTTGTTTATCTTCCTTGCTGCAAAGGACACACTGTCTAGTGAGCACCTGAAATGTAACAGCTTTGAGCAGAATACATATTTCATATATCTCCACAGTAATGATTTCTTTTTGTCTGTTTGCATGTCCCTTTGCACATTTCAAAAGCAATGCCTGGCAAGAAAAACCCTTCCAGAAAATTCTCTGGGGAACTTTCAAAGTGAAAGCACAAGATATCTTTGTATGTGCACTCAGAGCCAAGGTGGCCCTGCAAGGGCCCGGGAGACAAGCTGTCAGATCACTGACTCCATTATTACAGGAAGATGTACTTTTGACCAAAGCAGCATGTGCTATACGTTTGACTCGAGGTTTTCTGACCCTGTGACAGAAGCATGCCTCTGTTGCTTTTTCTACACAAAAAATCATCTTGTATTTAGCTGAGGTGAAAAGGGAGGAAAAGAGTCACGTAACTTGTTAGTACTGTGAAAGGGCAGCTGTAAAGCTGGGCAAACTCAAAGCCAAAGCCATTTCAAACATTATTCTGTTATAAACATTATTCTCTGACAGAGAAATCCTGATGTTTGTCTTGTGTTTACACCCACACTTACACTGACAAATTGAATAACTGAGATGGGTGCATACAAGTTTGATTCATCATAATTAAGATTCAGGAATAAAGGTAAAAACACAAAAGTTTTAGGTAAAGTTAACAGAAGTGGTGAAAAGAGATAAGGCATCTGAAAATTCCACTTTCCATCCAAATTCAAAATAGGCAGAAAAATAATATATTGAAGAAGACACTTTTCCACCAATGACAGTATCCAGCTTTCCTCGAAATGGAAAGGATTTCATTACAGCATTTAAAAAATAGGACTGGAAATGGTGTGCAGAGGTACATCAACTCTCAGTGTATTAGTTACACAACATGCTTGTTCTTACAGCATGAAGATGTGTCTGTTGCCTGTGGTTGGGTGGTATAACTGTGTCCTAATCCTGATCACCCTAGCCCAGGTTATGATATGTGGGTTCATGTACTGGTTTCCAAGAGGCCAAAATTATCTAAAGTTTTTTCATGCTTTTTATCCCTTTTTACTTTTTGGTACTGTGCATATGAATTATTATTCAATTTCATGGTTTCTCTGGATCGTTGCTTCAACTTGCAGACCAAACTTAAGAAAAAAGAGATTTAGTAAATTCCCCATATAAGAAGCTTATTTTTTGTCAATCTTTGTGGATTTCAGAAATATTGATTAAGGTAAGATAGGCAACATGGAGTTTCCTTTTCAGCTTTTAAAATATGGCTACTTTCACAATTGAAAACAATAAACAGTTTTCGTATTATTATTTCTTTCATTTTTCCTGTTTCTTTGTTATTTTTCCACAGGCATTAATACCATTGAATAAAAAAAATCTTAAAGGTTTAGTTGACTCTTTTTAATACAGATTCTTTACAGAATATACAGTTACATTGCTGTACTTCAGCCTGAAGCTTATAAGTAATTTGGGTGCATTATATCAAAAGAATTTGTTAAAAGAAGGATAAGAGATCGAAATTACTTTGAAACTGGGCAGAAGTGGGAAAGGGGAAAAACACCCAAAAAGGAAAGTATGAAAAATTGTATGAATGGAAAGTTTCAGCTGGAAATCATGAGCTGAAGAAAGAGAGTCAAGAGGAAAATAAGAGAGAACAATACCTTAGTGAAAGGCTAGGCTGAATTTGAAAGATGAGTTGGAGAAGCCTGAATTCACTGAAGCTAGTGAAGTATTCTGAGGACTGTTAGATGTTATAGTCTTTCTCTATCCATAATGTAGTGGAATGAAAAAAAATCCAACAAACAAAACCAACTCAAAACATCAGAAAGTGGAAATACTTTAAACAGTTCTCTCAGACTGGATAAAAATAGTTGATGACAAAGAAAGAAGTAGCAGCCTTCCTGGCTTTATTAAAATACATGTTCACATTGAGCAGTAGCTGGTTGCAGTAAGCTGTACAATTCACAAGTTAAGAAATTTGGAGAGTAAAAAGTTGCAGCTGGTTTATTTGATTTTATTTTAAAAGTGTACTACTTTTTCTGTCATACTATTCATGTTAAATAAGTTATTCCCAGGACAAGAAAATTTTCTTTATCATCAAGGGGCAGGTGTCTCAAATCTACACATAAATTACTGTCAAAGCAAAAAGAAAGGAGATTGCAATAATTGCCATAAAGCAACATGGATTTGTGGGACATTTAGGCCGTTCAGCGAGGTCACTCCACAAATGTGTGGGCTTTACATACTCACAAAGTTGTCCACAGAAACATGTCACAGAATTAGTGACTTAACAGTTAGTCTTGTATGTTGAAACAGCCCCATTTTTTTTGCCAATCAAAAGTACACTTAAAGGCCTGAAAAAAACCTTACAAAAAAGCCTTCCATATCCAGTTTTGTCTTTATCACTAAATAATCAAAACAATTTCTTTTCCCATTGTATGCCTTGTACATTGAATCAACAGGATTTGTGAATGAGAGGAGGGCTGTTCTTTAGAAGGGTTTTTGATGCTATCTTCCACAATATTCTTGTATCCCAACTAGGGGGGTTGCTATTGGGATACGTGAAGAAGCAAGTTGGTAAAAAAAAACAGTTGGCTAATCAGGATCAAAAAGATGTTAATGGACCATCTAATCTTGCTGGAGACCAGTAACAAGTGGAGTATCCCAGGGGTCTGTCTTCAGACCTGTCCTCTTTAACGTGTTTATTCATGACCTGGAAGAGACACTGGAGTGCACTCTTGCAAGTTTGCAAATGATGAAAAACTGGTAGAGGCAGCTGATATGCTCAAGGACAGGATTGTTATCCAGATGGACCTAGACCTGATGGAGAAATGGGCCAAGAGGCACCTTATGAAATTCAGAAAGGCCAAAGAAAATCTCTGCAAATGGAGAAAAGTGACTTGCAATGATACAAGCTGGACACTGGCCGGCTGGGGAGAAGTTCAGCCAAAAAGATCCTGGGGGCCTAGTGGGCAATGGGATGAGCCAGCAGTGCCCTAGCAGCAAAGATGGCCAACGGCCTCCTGGGCTGCATCAGCAGAAATAGAACCTGCATACTGAGAAGAGGGATTATCCCCCTCTGCTCAGCACTCCTTAGACCACAGCAAGAGCATTGTCCCCAGTTTTAGGTCCTCCAGCACACAAGAGACCTTGATAAACTTGAAGTTCAGCACAGAGCCACTGTGATGACTGGAGGCTGGAGTACACACCCTATGAGGAGACACTGAGGGAAAAAGGCTGGGTCAGCCTGAAGCAGAGGTGGCCTCAGGAAGGAAAAGCAGCTGCCCCCTTGCATCTAGAAGGGGGCACCAAGGCAGAATCAAGCTCTTCACAAACATGTATTGTGGGAGAACGAGAAGGAAAAGACATTGACTGAACCAGGAGATGTTCTGACTGCTTATGATAAAAAGCCTGTCTAAATAAAGGGAATATTTTTAACAGATATAGGAATTTGACAGTAAAGTAATACGTGTGAACAACTTTCTATGACTAATTATTCTTTATATTCTCTCAAGTAAATTAAGCCTGGGGCTCTTAGAAGCAAAAACTTATAGAAACCAAAGCAATAAACTCAGCTTCAAAGAAAATCTCAAGGGATGACACTATCATGTACAGGAACCTCAGTTAATAAACCAGTAAGCAAAGTAATGGAGTCAAATATGTAATAGTCACTTAAGAAACTATTAGAAGACATGGTGGAGAACAGACTGTTAGTTATTGTATATCACCTAAGAACACAGCTTTAATATTACCAGCATCACATATATATCAATATGATGCAAATATAGTCAATCAGGAGCTGAGTCACATGCTGCATCTATATAGATGACTGATGACCTTATAGATTTTTTTATTATTGGAATCATGTGTTTCTCTTTCAAAGGACTACCACAGCAATCTGTTTAAAGCCCCAGCACAAACATTGCTCGTTATCACACAATAAATTGCTTCAGTGGATCACAAACAAAGAGCAGTGTCAGAGACTTTTAATTAAGTAGAAGGAAGGAGATTGATAACGGAGAAAGAAATATTCATTCTCAGAATCTAAGTGGATAGTTAATAACCCTTTTTTTAGAAGCATTTTGTATTGTCATACCAAAACTATACAAATGAGACATGCTGAGTGCAATTCCTTGCTAAAGTAGTGTCCATTTGTAATTTTTTGTTTACTTTTGTAGCATGCATACATTTCCAAAGCATGCAGATGAATCAAATGGACAAAAGAGATTATATAGAGAAATAGAATAGAAGATAGTCACTGACAGACAAGGTGGAAAGGCAGACAGGCATCCTGTTAGTTTCAATTATTTCTTCTACCCTGCAGTTCGTTTTGTGAATCTAAATTGACTCAATTTTAAAAGTAAAAATAATAGAACAATCTCCCTTCCCTAATAAGTACCCAGCAAATTTGTATTATAACAGGGTAAGATATGCAGAAAAAAACCCCAAATAAACAACAAACTCCAAAGCACAGATTCCTAGTTCAAAGATTTTTGTATTTTTATTTCAGTTGTTGTGGAGCATATTCTTCTGTTTTATGCATAACTTTGCACAGAGAGGATATGCACAGTATAGGTTTCTGCATTTCTAGAAATGAAAGAAGTTTAAAGAAAGGAGAGAAAATATGATCATTCAGGCTGGGTTTTGATAAAGGAGTAGTGGAGATAACAGACAGTCATTAGGGGATGCAGTATAACTAGATACACGTAAATGTTTTCTGTAGCACATCACAAGCTGCAACACACTTCATATAATTAGTGAGAGCCATTGTTATGTTGAAAGTGTTCTGAGACCCAAACAACCTGTCCAGGAAGTTACCAGTCAAGAAACAAAAAGGCTGACTTGGAACAAGGACTGCTTTACTTGCAAATGATGCCAAGAGACAAAACTGAGGTATTCTCAGTTGAGGCTTTAACAGCTAGAAGAAAATAAAAAGTGGGGATCAATTGTTCATGGAAGATACAACAAAGTCCCTACTGGATGGAAGAAATTAATTTTGGATAGCAGAGGTAGAACATAGTGGCCTGTATTGAGTAAGGCCAGAGAGTAGGGAGGAACCAACAGAAACAAACTTGTGATCCTGGCCAAAGTACACTCTTGCAAGGCTCTGAGGGCCTGTGAAACAATCAGATTCCAGGCTACTCCATAGTGAAACTTAGTCTGGTAAAATCTCACATAGCACTAGTTTTGCCCATTTGTAGTAAGTACATGTTGAGGTAATTTAATTCATCTTTTAACTGAGAAAATAGTATGTTTTTATATTTGTGTTTTGAAGCATCAGTTTAAGCCTAATTAGTTATTTACTCACACTGGGCTTGCCTTACTGAAGAACCAGCTGGCAAGCAGACTGAACACCGCGGCTGTGGCAGGTTTCACTGATGAGAAGCAGCTTTCCCAACTAGTCAGCCTCACCTCTGTGCTTGACAAGTTCATGAAGTACAATTTTCTGTGTCAAAATATATATGGAAGACAGGGAGTTGAACAGAGACAGACACTTGGCTTCATCACCTGATTGACATAGTGGCATTTTAAGGTGAAGTAACTACATGAGTGGACAAGGGAAGATTTATAGATGTCATCTATCTAAACTCCTGTAAGGCCTTTGATGCAGCCCTCCCCAACATTCTTACCTCTAAACTGCAAAGATACGGGTTTGCCATTAGATGGATCGGTTAGATGGATTAGGAATTGGCTGGGTGGCATGTCCAAAGAGTTACAGACAATGGCTCAGATTCAAGTGGAACCCAATAATGGGTAGTGTCTCTCAAGGGTTCATAGTGGGACCAATACTAATTAATGTCTTCATCAATGACATAGACACAGTAGGATCCATTCTATGACTAAGAGCAGCATTATCTCTGTAGAAAACAAAAAAGGCCACAATGTGATTTTGTAGGTCTTCTTGACACTTGGGAGTTCAGAGATGTGACCAGTAGGAACAGTAACTGCCTGGGTATGCGGGTGGTCCTAGGAAAGGGTGATGAGTTGGCCTTGGCTTTTCCAGCTGTTCTTTCACAGTCAAGGCCAGTAACTGCCCATCAGTCTGCCATGCCAGCACAACACCAAAATCAAATGTGAGGCCAGTCCATTAAAATGTCACTCCTAGGGAGAATCTTTCAAAGCATTGAATTGTTGGCTGGAATGGATTCTCCTATCCACAATGATTCCCTGAAGCAAGGTAGCAAAAGATAATTTATGAAAAAGAGATTGTTGCTATGGTAGTTCTCTATTAATCTTTTTTAAATGAAGCAGTAAAAATAGATACTCAGAAGTTTAAAAAGAAAAGGGAGATAATCATAGCAAATATCATCCACAGAAGTTATGTTTGAATATTGCCTGAAACCAAGAAATTGTTTCCAGATTTGTTACTTGGTTAGAAAATGGACATTAACTTTCAACCATGATGTAAGATCAAGCAGTATAGTTAAGCAAATTAACAAACTTCCACTGTATTCTAAGCACTGGGGAAAATTGTTGGATTTTTTTTGTTTGGTTGCTTCTATTTTCCTTTTTCTTTGTTTCAAATTCAAATCCACATTCCAACTAGAACATGTCTTTGCTATTCAGTTCTTCCTGACTCAGTTGTCCTGAAAACCAGAATTCCTGAGAAGTTGTTTTTTTTCCTTTGGCATTGACTTGTGCTGACTCACTTCAGCAAAGATAGCCTGCCAGGACTGGTAGAAGGACCTAGAAATTGCTTGGCAGCTTAAAGAAAGTCCTCTGTAAGTCACACTTGGCTATCAGTTGTATGTCTGGCTGGTGATACAGGTCTAGACAAGGTTATTATGTGCTGACATTCCAAATCTGAGGTCATAATGTCTCTGCTCCTTATACTGGATGTACTATTGCTTATTGCTCAACAAGACTAGTCTAAAACCGACTCTTAAACAAACCTCTGTGTTTATGCCATGAACTCTTGCTTAAGACTGTGAGAATGACCATATAATGGAAAATACACCTTCACAATATTATTTGTATTTTTATAAAGTGAGACAGACTAATCATTGCTTTTAAAACTGTGGATCATTGTACAGCATTCTAAGACAAACTCAGCAGGCCATACTGAAAGTGTTGAATTTGTATTCACTGTGGAGAGGAATGAGCTGAATCTCTCCTGCTTGGGAGAAAATCTGGGAAAGTTGCATATAATACCCTTTATGTGACATATTGCAAAAGAATAAATCTAGGCTAACTCCCTTAACACCACTGATGATCTGCCTAAAATGGTCACTATGGGTGACCAACATATCTGTGCTGCAGTAGTGGCCAGAAAAAACTCTGACTTTTTGGAAAGTTTCCACAGGACTTGAACCATCTTTATCTCTTACAGTAGAGTCCACAACATTGCATCATCTGGTTTTATACTACAGTGGAATATCAGGATGGGTTAGCTTCTTAACCCAAAGCACAGCTACCTTTGATTCTTTTCCACTTCAGTACAAAGTAAACTAACTTAAATTCTTAACATCACACTTGTTGGAAGTTGCCAAATTTCTTTCCCAGCTCACAGTCGTGCTACATACACCCTAGTTACAGAATCTGTGTTACATCCTCACAGGAGTCCATATTAGAGAGATAATTAGTTAAAAATTTTTAGTTAAAATTCATTCAGTTTGATTTCAAGCAGATTAGCTAAATGTTAGACCAAAGTACTTTTATGGTTTTTCTGACTTTGCATATTACATTTCTCTTAATAACATATATATCATTTGATTTGTACTTGGTCAAAAATGCTTAACAGTTATCTCTTTCTCCACATAGCCTTTGCAAACATGAAGTTAATCAAAACTGAAAACATTTTCTGTTCATACAATTCTCTCTTTCAAGGCATTGAAACATTCAAGCTACCACTGTATTCTAACAAAACCAATTCCATTTTCAAATAGGTATGTGAGGATTTAAATGTTTTACTGACTTAAGCAGGGCTAATGTAGTTAAAATCATATATTGTGTTTAAAATATATCTCTTTTAGCTTAAGGAAACCTATACAATGAATTCACAACAGTGGCATAAAGGTGTAATAACAAACAGCATTAAAACCTCCTAGAATTTTCCAAAGAACTTATGAGTACCCTTCATATTACTTTTTTTCATAGTTGAGGGGAGAAGACTGAAATAACTGTACGAAAATCAAATTCCTTTTTTACAATGAAACATAGGGAGGAGTTTATTTATTGTAATTTGAAATGCAACAAATGTTTGTCTAAACAAAGACATGCATCAACACACATCATGCTGACTTGAGGTAGCAACGGGATTTATGACACCTCATTTATCCATTTCCCCAGTGACTGTCTGGTCCTTTGGTCTGTCAAACCAGACAGACCTGGTTTATTATTATCTGTCAAACTCTGCTTTTGATGGGGTTTGGAGACCTGAAAATGTACTAGAATCATTTCTGCACAGAGAAAAATATTCTGGCAAAGGCAGTTGCCATCACCTAGCAAGTTCGCGTAGGCTGCAGCTTAGGTACTGAAAGAATCTGCGAAGAGCACATCTGTAAATTCATATCCATGATGCAAAAGCATTTGCAAAAAGAAAAGAAAAAAAAAGTTTACAGAGCTGGATATTACTGCTGAAAACTGCAAAAAAGGGAAAGTGAGGAGACTTTCTAAACATTTGCAAATTACTTTTATCCAGCTACAAAGTGCTTCAGAACACAGAGACTATCTGAAGAACACAAACACATGCATCTCAGTTTGGTGTTTCATCTAGCTATGTTTATTCATTTTGTATGCAATGGTGTGCTCAGATGGAAGCATCTTGCATTAAACTCCAGCCCCTGAAGAACTGAGTGTCAGGTTTTGGGAAAAGGTACACTTAGGGTGGCAGGAAAATGGAGCAGACGGCCTTAATTAGTCTAGGGCAGCTGGGCTGTGACATCTTGTTTCTGGGAAGAAACCATAAACGTACAACCTGAGGCCA
>VYZT01045384.1:840-35631 GCA_013400735.1 Pomatostomus ruficeps
TTTTTTTTTTTTTTTAATTTGGGATGAATTTCAAGAGTTTTTCCCATCTGCAAGATAAAAAATGTCTCTTTTAATGCATTTCCTTCTATTTTTAGCTGTTAAGAGGAATGCAACTCCTGGATTTTCTCCCGTGTGCGGATCCAGCTCTCTGCCCATCCATCTCTCTCCTTTTTACGGAGCTCAAGCAGCTGTTTGGTCCAGAGCTTTCCTCATCCGTGGGAAATAAATCACGGGAAAATGAAACGTGGTGTTCCCGGAGCCGCGTGGTTGAGCTTTGCCGTTGTTTTTTGGGGATGGAATCCTGAAACGAGGAGTTCTGGGATTTGGAGTGGGGTCTTCATGGTTCAGACAATTCCTGGAAAGACTGGGCATGGATTAGCCCTGAGAAGAATCCTCTCCACCTGGGATGAACATCTGGATGTCCTGAGGTGGCCGGACTCAACTCTTCATCCCTGGAAGTGTTCACGGAGAGGTTGAATGGGGTTTGGAGCAACCTGGAATAGTGGGAAGTGTTCAAGACCAGGTTTCTCCAAACCCCATCCAACCTTTCTGCGAACAATTCCAAGGATGGAGCATCCCCAATGGATCCACTCCTCATGGGATGGGAGAGGCAGCAGCCGATGTTTGCGTTGGAAACACACCCGGCTTTCCCATCCTATGCGCGGAATGCAACCAGTCCTTCCCAAATCCCGGTCCTTGCTCTGTGGGAATCACCGATATTTGCAAGAATTGATGGGAAACCTGTTCATTATCCCAGGAATTTAATAGGAATTCAATAGGAATTTAGACTGGTGTTATTTCCAGTTATTTCCATCTTTGCCCTTGGAATGTTGGTGGGAAAAGGTGGATCTGAACCCTGCGTGTGGCTGAAATTCCATTGTGTTGGAAAAGGATTCCTTTGGGATTCATGGATATTCCTCCTCTTCTCCATTACTCTTTAGAACTGAAAGATTCTCCTGCAGGGAATGCTGAAGGAAAGGACCTTTTCCAAGGCTCCCTTGTTGTTCCTGACAGGACCAAAGCCAGCCCTGCCTTTAGCCCGGAGTAATCCTGAAAAAAATTATGGATGCCCTTTGTTTTTCCAAGTGGGACCAAGCCATTCACTACAGCAGGGATCACCACCTTCTCCCACGGGATTGTGGCATCAGTCCTAGAATCCTGTGGAAGTTGGCAGTGGATATCGGCAATTATGGGAAAATAAATTATAGGGATGGCGCAATTATCCCGGAGCCAAAGGCAATAAACCCGGACACGCGGAGTTAATGTGGAACTTTAGAGAAATCCAATATTTTAAAAGGCGGCGTTTCCCGGGATCCAAAGAGCCCTTGGCAAGCCCCTCTGGGCTTCCAATCGCATTTCAAATCATTGGAAATCGGGATAGAATAGGAATGTTCTCCCTCTCTGCTTTTTCACAGGGAAAAGCCTTTCAAAAATAATTAAATTTGTTTTCTTCCCTGATTTTTAGGGATTCCTGATGAGGGGGAATTGCGTTTCTATTTTTTTTGTCAAATAATGGCCAAAAAATTCCCAAGAAATTTAAAAAAATAAAAAAAAAAATCACCGACTAAAATAGAATATATTAAATTATTCCATAATTTGGGAGAAAGGAAAACTTGGGGGCCGAGACATCTGGATGGTGAAGATCTCCTGGGAAGGAAGTGGGAATAAATGGGAAAAGGATTAAGAGTGGCTGGGAACAGGCTGGAAGTGTGGTGAGATCCTTGGATATGATCTGGGATGGATTAAATCCCTAACGGTGAATAAATAGAGCTGGATCCTGAGGGAAATCCATGTTTTTAAGGATACAAGGGGTGGAAGATGGGATAAGGGATGAGAGGCTTTTTACTCCATGTTCCTTGAGCCTGGGAATGTCGGGAATTCTGTGCAAAGGTCTCCCAGGGGAATGCCAAAGTCCACCTCTATCATGCGGGAGGC
Source organism: Pomatostomus ruficeps (assembly GCA_013400735.1). Lineage (NCBI taxonomy): Eukaryota > Metazoa > Chordata > Aves > Passeriformes > Timaliidae > Pomatostomus > Pomatostomus ruficeps. Next base: position 2,776 of record VYZT01045384.1, read on the forward strand.
TATAACCCTGAGGAATTCCTGCATCCTCAACTCCAGGATTATTCCCATATTTCCAGCTGCACTTCCAACACTCATTTTTAACCTCCACAGATCCCACTTCTCCAGTTTTAAACATTCCCAAAGAAAAGCAAAGCTGGAATGGAAACTCCTCACTCACTACCCAGGTACTGAGCTTGGCCTGGTTCTCCTCGGGTGTCTCCAAGGGGGATTCCCACTTCAATCCCTCCGGGAACACTGCAATCCTCATGTTGCAAAAATAAAGAGAATTTCAAATGCCTATTAAATATTCCTTCATTTCCCTCTCTTCCCAATCCTGCCACTCATAAGAGATCCTGAAGGATTTCTTGGGAATTGGTTGGTTGAGGAACTGGGATACAACGCTCAAATTCCCTAAAGCAAAATTCCCTAAAATATTCCAGGGACCCAGCGGCAGAGCCAGGACTCGATTCCAGATCCCAGATGAAGATCCTCCCTCAGCTCCACACGATCACATTTTATTTCTTGATTCCTTATGAAAATCCCTGTTCTGGTTTTGGATGTAAAGAGAGAAATTTTTTTTTTCATGGATCGTGGGGATAGACCAGGAAGTTCAAGAATTCCAGTCAGGTTAAAGCTTTCCCAAAAAAAAAAAAAAAAAAAGGATTTCAGCATTGGGAATTTTGGGATGGAAAGCAGACAGGGCAGGAAAAGTCAAGGAACTGCCGCTCAGGAAATTTCCTATGCAAATGTGAGCCATCGGGTGTCCCAAATTCCTATTGGAATTCCTGCTTTGCCTGAGCAGGGAATGCGGGAATGAGCGCGGAATGAGGAGGCACCTGAGTCAGGGCTCCAGGAATGTGTGGAAAATGGGAGCAAAGGCCGGGAAACCTCGGTCAGGATGAAACAAAGCCGAGCACAATCCTGCTCATCCCCATCTCCCAATCCATAAATCTCCGGAGCCGCGGATTTGCCTGGAGAGGGACGGGAGCCGCGCTTCATTCCCGGTCCCGGCGCTTCTGATGAGCTGCGGGATTGCCCTTCATACTCCTCCAGTCTCAATAAACCTGGCTAATTAGCATCCTGACCACTCAATTAATTAGGCAGGACACTTAATTATGACAAACTCCATTATCCGCTGGAGCCTGGAGCCCGATGGACATCAGCGTCGGGATGTGTTCGGGAACAATTGGATTCGGGAGGGAGTTTATTGACCAGAAAAGACGGATGAGGAGATTAAAACCATCAGGAGGAGCCGCTCCGAGCCGCGGGCTCGGGTTAGAAAGACTTCCAGGATCCCAAATGAGTCATTCCATCCTCATTAAGAGCGGGAACGGGAAGATTTTTGGGAAGGGAGAGGCGGCCAAGCTTTGAGAGGGTCCCAAAAAAGGCGGGACACGGAGAATTTGGATTTTCTCCCTGTCAGGATCCTGCCTTTTCCAAAGGAAAAGCCCAGATTGGGAAAAGGTTTCACCACGTACCAGCATCCCTTGGGAAGGCAACTCCTTTTCCCCAAAAAATCCAATCCAAACCATTTCATGATTCCATGATTATTCCCAACTTGCTGAATATTCCTTGAAAAAGGCAATAATCCAATTCCTCGTTGTAAAAATCTTCATTTTTTGGGAGAACAGCTGGAATTTGGCTCCGTGTCCCAGACAACCGAAGGGATCCAAGCGATCCAATGATCCATAATCCCTGGATGGATTTGGAATGATCTGTCGGGACAAGGATTGCTCCGACCTTCCCCCTGTTCCGTGCGTTCTTTCCCAAAATATCCACAACCAAAACTTTCGGGGATGAAACGTAAGATTTGTGCATTCTCCACGACCTAAAAATCAGGGAAGAATTAATTGCATAAATTAGGAGTTACGAGGTTTTCCTGATGATTTTCCTTCTTCCTGATGGGATAGGAAAAATGAGGATGGAAATCCTGGTCTTGGGCATATTAATGATATTTGTATTTATTTATAAGTATTTATTGATTTTTCAAATATTTTTTGGGGGTCTAATAATGCCAAAATTTGGCCAAATTATCCCGATTTAAGGATTTGCCTTAAAATCCACCTGGATGTGCCCTATTCCACTTTTCCCTTGTGGAAAACCAATCTTAAACAGATTTAAAAAAATAACATTAAATAAATAACATTAAATAAATAACAAAAATTAAATAACATAAAAAATAAATAACATAAAAAATAAATATAATTTGCATTAATTGAACAGAGCATATTCCAATGGGAGTTTTCCATTGGGATAGGGCAGCTCAATAGAAATTAGGGAAAACCCAGCTTTTGCCAGGACACATCCCTGTATTTTTATGGCTTTTTGATGAATCGGGAAAGTTCGTTTTGATTTTTATGATTTTCAGGATATTTCGATGGACAGAAACATCAAAGCAGGGATGGTTTGGGGGATATTTTTAGGAATGCGCCTTCCATAAAAATTCCATGTATTTCTATATACACACACCTAAAAATATAATTATAAATACATTTCTATTTCTCCACGTCTTTTTAATAAAATTAAAAATAAATATCTTGGGATGAAGCCGGAGAGGAAATCTGAAAGTGTGACCCGGCCTAATTCCAAGATATCCCTTTCTTGGTGTATTTTCGGTCCCAGATTTAGTAAACCAGCTTATTCCCGGTCAAATTCCTGAGGTGGTACATTTTGGGATTTTCTTTTCTTCGCTCTGCAATGCAGCTCCCGACAAATAGGTTATACCTGGATGCGGGAAGCTGCTGGAAGCGAATTCCGGGAGAGTTTTAAAGCGAAATTATCCCATTCCTGGAATCCTTAATTTTGTTTTAATTGCCCAAAATGAAATTCCAGTTTTATTGGGAATTTATTGCTGTGTGTTTGGGAATGAAGAATTTCTTCCCCCTCTTCCCAAATACGTGATTTTGTGATAAGAAATAAAACCGGATCTAGCAATGGATTCCTGAAATCCCTCATTTCCCAGCTGGTGGGATGAGATCCCGGCACCAAATCCCTGATCCGTTTTGAGGGATCATTTTCCCACCCGATGGATCCTTTCTTTTTCCTGGAAAAACAGCTGAAGGCAACACCTCTCCCCACTCCAGGAATCTCCTTGGGGTGTCCGGGTTTAAAAATAAATCCCAGGATTGGCCGGGGGATCCCAGGATGGAGAGAGGGTGGAGTTGAATCCTCAAGAGTTGGATTGAGGAAGGAACTTCCACCGCCTCACCCTTCCCTCATGGGAGGCATTTCTTTGGGAATGTGGTTGGAATTCTGGGGAGGAATGTCCCTAAATCCCCTCCAGCATCCCAACGGGATCCTGTGGGATGGACAGGGGGACGTTTTTCCAGTGGTGCTCCCTCACCGCTGTCACCACCAGCCAAAAAATGGCTCCACAGGATCTCCCATCTTCCCTGGGATCCATCTTCCCTGGGATCCATCTTCCCTGGGATCACCACCTTTACAACCAAACGGGATTTGTTCCGCTCCAATTTGTCAGGATTGGACAAGGCCTCAAAGTTCCCGGAGATGTTCGTTAAAGGTTTCCCAGGGAATTCCCTTCCCGGGCTCCCTGTTCCGTAGCACGGGAGGGATGAGGGGGTTTCTCTTCCTTCCCTGCCAATAAAAATTGGATCAATTCCCTCTTTTCCATCCCCAAATCGCCTCCAAGAGGGATCAATACTCATTATCCCCCTTTTCTGGCCTCAGGAAAAGGGGAAAGGGGGACTGATTGGGGACATGGGGATGGGATGTGTCACCCCTGGGACATCGGGGTGCACCCATCCTGAAACTTTTAATTTCAGGGAAGAGGGAGACGCCTGCATGGAGCCCCTCAGGAGGCGGATTTGGGAATCAGACAGGGCACTTCTGGGAAGGTGGCGGGAATGAGATCACGGCTCTGGAGCGGTGCCAGTCCCTCGGGATTGGGAGGTGGAATTTTGTGCCAGCTCCACTCCGGTGTGGCATCTTTGGGGGAATTCTGTCCCTCCTTCCTCATTTTTTCCCCCCCAAAAATTAATTTCCAGAGTTTTCCCACCCTGGGAATAGGGGGAAGCAGGGGAATACTCCAGAAATGAGGGAGGGAAGGCGACGGAAAATATCTCCTCCTCACCCAGGTGAACGTTCCTGGGGCTGGCTCATTTGGGATAATCTGGAATAACTCCAGGGAAGTCACCGGGGGATGGAAGAGCAGCAAACCCGGCAGAAATTAACCCTTGGCGCGCGCCCACGGATTTATCCGAAGGCAAAGGAATTTTATTACGGCGGCTTAAGAGGGCTTTGGATGGAGCCTCTGGAAAAAGCTGGGAAAGGCTTCCAGAATCCTCCCTGAGCTAATTAATCAAATATATAATAAATAAATAAATCACCTGCAGTCACAGGTGTCTGGAACGGAGCTTTAAGTGGAATTCCAGGCTTTGTATCCCCGGGATTATCGTTATTTAATTATATTGGATTTTTTTTTTTAAAAATATTTATTTAATTTATTTATTGAATTTATTTATTTAATTGCGTCAGAGCCGCCTTTGGGAGCCGGTGGGCAGCAGGCACCAGGTGAGAGGAAAGATTTGATCTCTCTCTGTTCCTGGTGATGAATTTTTTTTTTTTCCCGACGAAATTAAACTTATTTTAAATTAAGGGGAGAAGAATAAAAATAAAAAAAAAAAGTGTTTTCTATTTTGAGCCGTGAGAGAGAAGCGAAGGAATAACTCCCCACTGAGATTAATTCTTATCATTTTAAGATGCGGTGACAGATAAAAAAGAACTTCAGAGCCGACATAAAATGAGATTCCGAGCTTTGCGGGAGGAAAAAGGGCCAATATTTTGGGGGAATTTTCATGGAAATGCCTTCCCCTGTATTTTTTTGTTGACAAATCACGGGTTTGAAAGGCTTTGATTGCCCCCGCTCACATCCCACAATTTTACAACTCCCGGGGTTAATTTTTTAGGGATTGTCAAGGAGAACAGAAAGCCGAACCCATCACCGGGACAAGAGGGAGAAGGATGGGTTTAAATTCCCCCTTTTATTTTGTTTATTAACACGGAACGTTCCCCTCCTTCGGATTCTGGCTGGAGATTGCAATTCCTTTCTTCCCGAGCGCTGAACTCCTGCTGACTTCCAGGCTGAACCTCTTTTCCAGCCTCATTTCGGCGCCGCTGGATGCAAGGGGAGCGAGGATTAGAGCGCCAGAACCGCGAGGATTTTGCTTTTCTGGGTCGTCGGAGGCTCTGCTTTCCCTGCTGGTGGCGAGGCCTCCATCCCTGAGCATCCTCATCCTCACGGGAATGATTCACGGAGTGTCACAAGTCCAGACCCTCTTCCCAGGCAAAATTCCCTAATGCTTGGTAAAACTGGAATTGCACCCAGGACAGGATTCCCTCCCTGGTAAGGCGAAGTCAACCCCATTCCTGATTTTCCAGGTTTTAATTTCACTTCCCGGTTGCTTCTGGGATTTTTGCTAAAGGAGGAGGGTTTGTGCCATGGTTGTGGGATCTTAGGAGATCGGATGTGACACCTGGAGCACCTGGAAAAGTCCCTCAATCCCCTTGTGACAATGGAAAAGGGAATTTGGGATGAATTTCCAGCAGCTCTGTCTGATTCTCTCTTTGCAACAACTGCAATTAACAGTTTGGATTAATTACCTGCCCCGAAGGTGGGACCTTGTGCACGACAGGTTGGGATCTCGAGGCTCACAGGGAATTCCCGGTGGTGTTTAAACCTCTCCATCCACCACTGGAATGAGGTATCCCGTTGAGTTTCCTCTTCCTGGCTCCAGGTCGGCCTCCAGGGGGAATGAGGGTGGGATATTTTAGGGTGGAATCACAACTAATGAGGAGGTTTGGCACCCCCAGGTGAAAATTTGGCTGGAGCCAGGCTGGGAAAGTTGGGAATGTCCAGCCTGGAGAAGGGAAGGATCCAGGGAGAACCTCAGAGCTCCTTCCAGTGCCTAAAGGGGCTCCAGGAGAGCTGGAGAGGGACTTGGGACAAGGGATGGAGGGACAGGACACAGGGAATGGCTTCCCAGTGGAAAAGTGGAACTTTAGGTGGGATATTGGGAAGGAATTCTTCCCTGTGAGGGTGGTGAGGGGCTGGAATGGAATTCCCAGAGAATCTGTGGCTTCCTCATGCCTGGAATTGTCCAAGGCCAGGTTGGACGGGGCTTGGAGCAGCCCGGNTCCCATTCCCATTCCCATTCCCATTCCCATTCCCATTCCCAGAAGGTAATTCCCAGAGCAATAACCAGGAAAGGGAATGTCAAACAGGCCTCCTGTCAGGCTGGGGCTCTTTTTCCACCACTGCTCTCTTTGGGAATTTTGGGATGGAGGCGGAGGTGATGGAGTGGGAACTCAGGAATGACTGAGGCTGAGACACGATCCCAGGGAAGATCCCGCTGGAACTCTGCCTGCCTTTCCTGCCTTCTCTGGTTCTTTTCCCTCTCTCCCTTCCTCGAGCTCCTGGCAGCATTCCCGGCTGCCTTTCCCTGCCGGTGCCCAGCCCTGGCTGGATGAGGTCAGGGACAACGAGACGGAAAACAGGAGGAAACCGGGACGATTTGTCCCGCTCATCCCTGTCTCCCTATCTGTCATGCCCAGTCCAGATCCGCTTGCCCTCCTTAAACAAGATCTCAACTGACCGTAAGGCTTCTGTCACTCCACCAAAAAATCAAACCCCTTCCCTCATCAAATCCCTAATCAGCCGGAACGGCTCCGTTATCCGCGCGAAATTGACTCCTCTCCTCGCTCCTTCTGCTGACCGCTGCCCTTCAATGAGCCGGCCCCGGCTCTGACTCCGAGGGCAACATCTCCGCTAATTATATTTCCCCCGCCTTTTCCAAATCCTCTCAGGCGCCCGGACAAGCCCAGGTATCGAGGAGAGCGGGAGGATTAATGGAGAAGCCAGGCGGGAAAAAATTTGTGGCCGCCGCACGCTCCCGGCTGGGTTTGGGAGAGGCGATTTTGGGGCAGGAATGGGAGAGGTCCCACTCCAAGGTGGATGGTGGGACCTTCCCTGGAAAAATTAATTCCCTCCTGGCTGCCCAAAAGGGAGGAGAAAGGGATTTAGGGAAGACAGGGGGAAGTTTTTATCTAATTTTCCAAGAGAAAAGAAATATCCCCGTGTCCGCAGCCAGGCTTTGTGTCAATTGCCTTCAAATTCCCAAAAAATACTCAGGAGGTTAAAACTGGGATATAAAAAAGGAACAACCACAAATGGGGGTTTAGGAATGCTGCAGGGATCTGCTTTCCCTGGAGAACAAGCTTGGAGAAGGATCCTTTGCTGCTGGGCCATGAGACACCAGGAATTCCGGGACCATGGGAAGAGCTGTGAGGATGGGCAGGAATCCAAATCTGGAGCTGGGATGATATTCCAAATTAGGATCAATCAGGGGAAGAAGCTCAGTGGAGGCGGTGGGAGTGTGAGGGGGCAACACTCAGCAGGGAAAACACATCCCAGAGTGAGGCAGGATGTAGGGAATGTTGGGATTTATTCCATTCTCCCCTTCCCACGGGATTTTCCCCCTGATGCCACCTTCCTGCCAGGAACACCTCAGTGTCAAACCTGCGTTTTCCAGCCGGGAGATGGGGATGGATCAGTGAGGGAGGGGATTGGATTCCGTGGCAATAAACTCGGCCTTTGGAAATGGAATTAGCGCGGGATGTTTAATCAAAGGGAAAAGATGGATTGGCAGTGGGATAATGCCAAGCCCTGGCCACAGTAACCACAATTTATGGCTCGTGCTGCCACAAAGTCAATTTGGGTTTAATTTCCCTGCTTTGCTCCAGCTCTGCTTTCCGGCAGCTCCGTCTGACGGAAGGTGGGTGATGGGAAATGCCTGGGTTTTTTTTGGGATTTAAAAGCTGGAGGTTGCTCTTTCCTGGGATATTTGGGACTTTAACCTTTTTCCTGCTGCTTTTGGGGTGACCTTTCATGGTGCCAGAGGTGAACTTCTCCCCTGGATCCGGGAGAATTTCCTGGGATCAGGAAGTTGCTCCTTGAGGTGATTTAAGGTCAGAGCCAGGCCTAGCAGGGCCCACGGTGATGGAAGTTTTATTCCCTATGGAGAAGGAATGGAGGTGAGCGGATGTGGGAATGCTGGATCGAGTTCCTATGGGAATTCTGATCCCTGCCTGCAGATTTTGCACCACCCAAGTGTGTTTTTGCTGCTCCTCCCCGTTCCAGGAGTTGTGTGCGCTGGGGACTGGCGGCCACTGAAATCCAGGGAAATTTTTTCCAGATCCAATCCTTGTGCTCGGCCCAGCTTGCCTCTCCGAAATCCTGGGATAAGTGAGGTTGGAAAAGAGCAGGAGGCCTCTGGACAGCCTGTCCCAACTTCCTCATCCAATCACTTTTCCTTGTGTCAAGCTGGATCCTCTTCCAATTTAACTTGGATTTTTTTCCCTTGAGGACGGTGACAATGGAATGAGGGAGTGAGGCCAGAATCCATCCCAATTTCCGGATCCTGGATATCAGTCCCGGATCTGGCATTTTTCCCTGGATAACTCCAGAAACCGTGGGCTCTCCTCGAGCCACGAAATTAAATTTTTGGGACATCTTCGGGCCTTCGCCGTAACTCACCTGCAGAATTCCAAGGGAAGAGGATTCCTTCGTTCCTTTCCCTTCCGGCTTTTCCCAGCTCCCTGCAGAGGACGGGAATTAGGTTCCTGCCTCTAGGAGCTTTTCCGTTTGGAAAAAAATAACGGGAAAATAAAGAGACCACTTCCTTTAATTCCGCGGAACAAACCCGGCGAGTTCCAATCCATAAAATTTTATGGACGACAATAAAACAAAAGCGTCGGCCCCTCCGTTGAGTTGTTTAAGACGCTGCTGTGGGGTTTTTCCGCCTTGTCATTCCTGAGCTCCGCACTGGGAATATAAATCACCCGGAACAAGTGTGAGACTCATCCCAGGTAGGAGGGAAAGGGAGAAGGAGCGGGATAATCCATGGGCTCAACAGCTCATGGCTCCGGATCCATTTCTTTGGAAGTGAATTAAGGATATTTTCCAAATATTGAACCAGTTTGGTTATTCCTTGTCCTTTCCCTGTGGGAATTTACTCCTGGTGCTGATCCTACAGGCATTGCTCATCTTGATCCTATCCAGGATTTGCGGGAGCAGGAGGGAATGTTCTAAATGGGAGATCAGAGGCTTTCCTTCAATAAATTAAATTTTCTGGCAGAAAAATAATTTAATTTAAAAAAAACCCAACGAAACTCCACCCACAAAAAACCAAAACAAACCAAAAAAACCCCAAAAAATGATTTTTGACCGGCCTGGTTTATAATTCCCTAATATTTTTCACCTTTTAAGATGGAATTTCTGACTCTGCTCGCATCCCCAACAAAAACACTCCAGAACCACTTAAAAAATAAAGATATTTTCAGCCCAGCCGCAAAACCTGATGTTTTTTCTCTATTTCCCAAATTCACGTGAAAAATGGGATTTTTTCCCCCTCTGAGAAGCCGCAGAGTAACGCTGGATGTTGGAAGCTATTGTTCCGGGACATCAAAACATGGCACGGGATGAGCCTTCCAGGGGAAGACTTAAATCCATAAGCTTTGAGCCTGCGAAAATAGGACATTCACTGGAGATGTTTACAGCCAGGTTTGGTTTTTTTTTCCCGATTTTCCGATGTTTTCTGCATGAGGAGGGAATTCTTTCATCTGGATTATTCCCTCATTAAAACCAAGGGGCTGTCAGATTTGTCGCCAGGATCGGGGCTCGGCTTTCCCAAAGTGCTCCCGTGGGAAGCTGCTCCTTTGTGAGGGTTTTAAGGAGGGCTGAGATTCCTGATATTGGGGGGGTAATTCCCATTTTCCGTGTGGATTTGAAGGGTTTTTGGGAAATCTTGCTCACGGTTTTCCGGAGCCTCCATCCCTGGAAGTGTTCAAGGAAAGCCTGGATGTGGCATTTAATGCTTTGGTTGATGTTCCCAAAGTTGGATGATCTTGGAGGTGTTTTCCAACCTTAATGATTCCGGGATTCTTGGAGCACCCTCATGGCTTCATGCTGGAAAAAACAGGAGGAGAAATCCCAGCTTCATCTCCACCCCTTGGATTGGATAAGGAACAGGAAAACCACCCTGGAGATGTTGCTGCTGAAGAATCATTCCCGTTAATTCACCTGGAGGTTTTTCCACTGCCTGGACATTTATTCCCAGAGAAAATTCCTAAATCCCAGATCCCCTAAAAACAGAGAGTAAATCCCAGGAATCCCAAACCACCCAACTCTGCTTCCAACGCTCATTTTCTTTGTTTACTCCTTTTCCCAAGATATTCAAAGGGAACCTCCGGATTTTTCATCCCTCTGGGACCAGCGTGGTGGGGAGAAAACCCGGGAATGTTGTCCCCCTGTCCCCACATCCTCAGCACTTCCCTGCGCCAAACTTTTTCCCAATTAATCTGAGCCGTTGGCAGATTTTGGTGTCTAATGGGCTGTGGAGGGCACGGGCAGTTAAACATTCCCAAAGCGCCCGGAAAAACCCATCCCATCATCCCGACGACGGGAGATTAAGGCTCCGATTAAAAGGAGACAGGGCAGTGACCAACCGTGAGCTGCCTGGATTCCCGAAGAGCGGATTTAGGGAATGATTGAAGCAGGAACGGGGTGGGAATCCTATAATTAGGGGGTGGTGCTGTGTGTCCATCCCTTTTTAGGGAAGGATTTTCAAAGCTGGACAAATGGGAGGGAAAAGAATTCCTGCAGAGTGTTTGGTGACGCCAGATCCCTGTGGATGGGATGGGCTGTGTTTGGCATCAGCTGGAATTCCAGGATTTCACCTCTTTCCTGAAAATCCGCCTTTCTCCTTCCCCCAGCATCACCACCTGTTTTCCCTGTGTCTCCCATCCTTTTTTTCCCTGTCTCCAATCCCATTTTTCCCTCCAGCTCCGTTTCTTCTCAACCTGGTCCTGTGCACTGCCAGGCAGGAAAATGGAATTCCCTGCATCGTGAGAAAGCCTGGAACTGCTTTTTTTTAAAGGATAAGGCAGTGAGAGAGGAATTCCTGGCTGAGCCTTCCCTGGAAAATCCCAATTTATCTGATGGAGAAGTTGGGAAGAGGAAACAACAAGTTTTTCCCCTGGAAAACTCAAGGGGAAATGAATAATTCTGTTTTCACACCAGGGGGATCATAAACAGAGAGGAAATAATGGATGGGAGAAAACAATCCTGGGAACATTTCCTTCTCCAAGGGTTGCAGTCCAGGCTCTGCGATCTGGGAAGCAGCAGCTCTGCTCTGGAACCCGGAAAAGGCTGGGATTGAAGCTGTCCAGGAAATCTGGGAAGCTGCGTCTCACGTGCCGGTGCTGTTGGATTGTAGAAAACTCACGGTTCCCTGATGTTCACCCAAATGTTTGGAACCTCCCCCAGTGTTCTTGTTATTCCATATGGAATCCTGGAATGGTTTGGGTGGGAAGAAACCTCCAGGATCATCCAGCTCCACAGGCAGGGACACCTTCCACTATCCCAGGGTGCTCCAAGCCCCATCCAATATGGACTTGGGCACTTCCAGGGATGGAGCAGCCACAGCTTCTCTGGGAATTCCATTCCAGCACCTCACCACCCTCACAGGGAAGAATTCCTTCCCAATATCCCATCCATCCCTGCCCTCTGGCACTGGGAAGCCATTCCCTGTGTCCTGTCCCTCCATCCCTTGTCCCAAGTCCCTCTCCAGCTCTCCTGGAGCCCCTTTAGGCCCTGGAAGGGGCTCTGAGGTGTCCCTGGATCCTTCCCTTCTCCAGGCTGGACATTCCCAGCTCTCCCAGCCTGGCTCCAGAGCAGAGGGGCTCCAGCCCTTGGAGCAGCTCCGTGGCCTCCTCTGGAATTGCTCCAAGAGGAACATCTGTACCTGCCTCAGGATCCTTCTGCTGTTCCATGAGTCCAAAAGCAAAGGAAAAGTCCAGACAATTCCTGCTTGGAGAGGACAGGCAATAGGGATATTTCTAAGGTTTAGAAAGTTTCTAAGGGAGGGAAGAAAGGTGGGAAAGGCTCAAAAGATGAATAATTCCTGATAAAAATGTTGATGATCAGTAGAAATCTCCCCGTCTCCTCAGCCAAAACCGTGACCATACGAGCCCGGAATTTCTGAGCAGAAACCTGCCTGGAAAACAGGGATCAACTGAAAAGTCAGCAGCCATGAGGTTTCCCAGGGATTTAGTTCAAAGTTAATCCCTTGCGGCTTCGAAAGACTCGCAATTCACTTACCCAGCACTGTGGGAATTTAACATCGCAGCGGCGTCTCCTCACGGAAAATCCCGGAGCACTTCCCAAGATGGGATTGAATTCCCTTCTCAGGCAGCCTGGCTGTCCCATTGCTGTGTGAACAGAGAGGTGAGTCTGGATATTTCTGTCCCAAAACTCAGGAATTCTTTTCCCGACCGAGCTCCATCCAACCTGACCTTGAATATTTCCAGGGATTAGGCATCATCCGTGCTCCAATCCCTCATTTTACAGGCTCTGGTGAAAGGAATTTACAGCCAAAATTTACAACCGGAATTCCCAGTGCGGGAGAGGAATGTGAAGCATCTTCAGGGACAGAACTGGAGACCATGGAATTTTTCCCGTGGGATGCCAAGGGACAGACAGTTTATCCACATAATCCTGACGTTCTGGTGGTGGATTGTCCCATCCTGGCTTAGGGACGGATCTGGGATTTCCCAACCTGTCAGATCCTGAGGGTTGGGATTTCTGTCCTCATGGCTGGAAGGGAAGCAGGGCATTTCCCATCACCAGGAATAGCAACCATTCCTTATTCTCCAGGAATTCCATGCTCAGAAAGTGACGGAAACCCAAGGCCACCATGGAGATCCAGAGCAGCTCTCTGGAAATGCAAATTTTTTGGGAATTCCAGTCCTCACCACAAGTGAGGAGAAGAAAATCCACCTGGGACTACCAGAGACCCAACTCGGTGTGGGATCTGCACCTCTGAGCCCGTCCCTTTCCCTGGATTCATTCCAACCACAAACACCTCTGGAATCAAAGATCCATGAGTGATGGAGAGCAGCAGCCTGGCTGTCCTGAGCCTCCCATCCCTGCCCGTAAATCAGGGAAGAGGGGCGGATAAATCAATCCCGGGGATCGACAGGCTGGCACTGGGATGTATTGTCGGTTTATCCGTCGATAGTTATTGACCGGGATCGTGTTCCCGGGGTGATAATCCTGCCCTCGGAAGGGATTCCACACCCCTGTGGAAGTTCTTGGCACGCTGAGAGGAAATTTGGGATGAGAGGCTGGAAAAAGGGGCGCAACGGGGAGAAGATCAGGCACCTGGAAAGGATCTATGGGAATGTTAGGGACAAGGAATTATGGAGACAGGACAAGGATGTGACAGTTTGTACTTGTGACATAAAGACAAAGAGAAGAGTCCACAAAAGCTCCATCCACCCCATTCCCAAATCCAGGAGAAATCCAGGAATCCCGGTTCTCCCTGTTGCCTCCAGACAGATCACCAGGACAGCCCCCAAAACCTGGGATTTAAGGATTATGTCTCTGCACTGGAACAGGCCCCATGCCCTTAAATCTACCATGGAAAACTGCCCAATCCCTGCCAAAATTCCCAAAAAAAGGCCGGGTCAGTACAAACTGGTTGGAATTTTGCTGAGGAGGAAGCTCTCAGGCCTAAATCTTTTCTCGTTGTCCATGGTTTTGAAAGTCCTCTTGCCAGGCAAGGGCGGACGTCTCTTCCCAAGAGGAAACAGCCTCTGGGACTGGTGGCATTCCCAGGGCTGATTTTAATCCCAAAGAAATTTGGTGGCATTTCCAGGAAGAAGACACTTCCCTGTCCTATTTCCATCCTGGTTGGGAATGGAAGAGAATCCAGTTTTGAATGGACTTCCTGCTCTGATATCAAGAGAATCCCAGAATCATTATGGTTGGAAAGACCTCCAAGATCATCGAGTCCAGAGCACTGAGTGCCACGTCCAGTCTTTTCTTGGATACTTCCAAGGATAGGGACTCCATGACCTCTCTGGGAAGCTCCTTCCAATGCCGGAAAACCCTTTCCGTGAAAAAATTCCTCCTGATGTCCACCCTGAACCTCCCCAGTCACAGTTTGAGGCCTTTTCCTCTAGTCCTGTCGCTGGTTGACCCCCACCCTGCTCCACCCTTTTTTCTGGGAATTGTGGAGAGCCAGAAGGTCCCCCCGAGCCTCCTTTTCTCCGGATAAAGAGCAGCAGTGATGGATGAAGTCCCTGAACTAACGTGGAATAGTTTCCTCCCTCCCTTCTCTCTCTTTGAAAGGAAAAAAAAGGGAAAAAAACAGAAAAAATGAGGAAAAATACCAGAAAAAAAAGGAAAAAAAAGGGAAAAAAAAGGCAAAAAAAGGGGGCAAAAAGGCAAAAAAACAGAAAAAAAAAGGGGGGAAAAGGGAAAAAATGGGAAATAAAAGGAATAAAAATAGGGAGAGGGATGAGAGCCTNCAGAAAAAATGAGGAAAAATACAAGAAAAAAGGGAAAAAAAAGGGAAAAAAACAGAAAAAATGAGGAAAAATACCAGAAAAAAAAGGAAAAAAAAGGGAAAAAAACCAGAAAAAATGAGGAAAAATACAAGAAAAAAGGGAAAAAAAAGGGAAAAAACAGGCAAAAAAAGGGGGAAAAAAGGCAAAAAAACAGAAAAAAAAGGGGGAAAAAAGGGAAAAAATGGGAAATAAAAGGAATAAAAATAGGGAGAGGGATGAGAGCCTGCCAAGTTGTTGGATGTGACACCCCGGCCTTGGCAGATGGTGGGAGATCATCGCTTAGCGCTGCATGTTTGACATCCCATGGAAACAGCGGGGATGAAGCGGCGGATCCGGTACCTGCGGCGGGAGAGGGAGGCGCGGATTCCTTTCACGCCTCCACGTTTTTTTGGGAAGCAACTCTTGGCACATCTGTTTGTCCCCTTTTTCTCTCCCCCGGTGCTGGCTGGCGCATTGGGGGGTGTTGCTCGTCTTGTCACCAGCTCGCGCGGCAGGTGAGGAAACGCGGAGTCGCGGAGGTGTCGAGGAGGCGCTCCGGGGCATTCCCGCTTCAGCAAGGGGGGATTGGAGGAGGGAAAACAGGAAAACATCTGTTCCCATCTCCGCTTTGCAAAGAACGGGAAGATAAACAGGGAAAAGGTGGTGGGAGAGGGTTTTTTTCTGGCTAGAAAACCAGGAATGTTTCCCCTATCCAAGATTCCAAGGGTTAAAGTTCTCCCAAGACAAGGGTGACCTCTCCATGTCCTCTAAATAGGTGGAATAAGGAATAATCCAAGGAATTCTTTCCTCAGGGAGTTTGGGCATTCAAATGCTGCGATTGGATGTGCAAGAGTTGAGATTCCAGGTGACCACTCCGGATGTGTGTCCAGAGCTGGGATTCCTTGGGCAAAGTCTCCTGCTGGACATTCTGGTGACGAAGCTCCTGCTAATTCCTTGTTTGGAATTCGGTGTTGTGGAGGGTGGATTGCTGGGAATGCTGGGAATTCAGAAAATCCGGGAGGAAAATGACAAAATCCCAAGTCCGTGGGCAGCTCTCTCCACCACAGAAAACTGGAAGGACTTTCCTCACGTCACCTGTGGATGCTGGAAAATCCCAGGGATAAATCCCGCTGCATAACTGACATCACCATGTTCTCTCCTGATCATGGCATCCATGAAGTTTCCAACT
This sequence comes from Pomatostomus ruficeps, assembly GCA_013400735.1. Lineage (NCBI taxonomy): Eukaryota > Metazoa > Chordata > Aves > Passeriformes > Timaliidae > Pomatostomus > Pomatostomus ruficeps. The sequence goes on from VYZT01045384.1 coordinate 18,350, forward strand.
TCTTTAAGGACACAGCAGTCCCGAAACATGAACTGTCTTGGATCAAGGATTACGGAAAAAGCTTGGATCAAAGACCTCCATGAGAATTCCCTTTATCCAAACCAAATCAAGGAGTAACTGGAAATTTACAAGATGGAAAGAAGGAAAAGGAAGCAAAAAATGATCCTGGAAGTGTTCAAGGCCAGGTTGGACAGGGTTTGGAGAAACCTGGGATAGTGGAAGATTCCCTTCCCATGTTGGGGGGTTGGAATGGGATGATCTTTAAGTTCCTTTCCCACCCAAACTATTCCATGATTCCATGAAACAGCCCTAGAACATTGGCGGGCGTGATCTCCAAACAGCTGGAAAATCAAAACAGGTCTTCAAACGCCAATTTTTCCTCTGGAATTATCCAGTTCAGGGGCTGGATCTGGCTGGTTAAGGATGATTCCTGCTGACATCTGAGGTATCCAACATCACGGAAGTCATCAGGAGATTTCCCAAGGATCCACTGGAGACCTGAGTCCTTTGGGATTGGCAAGGCAACAAGGATAACTTGAGACATCTCCAAAGACACCTGGGTGGAGTTGCTGGAAATAAAAAGGCATGAAAATCCAGCGGATCCAATGGGAATGGTCAGAATTTCCCCTCTTGTCGCTCCGGAGAAGGATCAGAACAGCACCAGAGCTTTGGCAGATTTGAATCCATCCACTGTGGCCAAAACTGTTCCCAGTCCAGGATGACAGGACGGAAACAGATCCCCCGGGATGGCATTCCTTAAATGTCCCAACCTTTGTGCCATGAGTCCATCCCGACTCATCTTGAGACGGGAACAAGGATTTCACGGCTGATATTCCAGTCCCTTTCAAGAGCCCAGCAGGTGAGGAAGAGGATAAGAGAGGGATTTGAAAAGCGCTTTGAGTTTCTTCTTTGTCTCTGTGCGGCATCAGGAAAATTCCCTTTTCACATCAGGAAAATTCCCTTTTCACATCAAAAAAATTCCCTTTTAGGCCCATGATCCCAGGATTTTAGATCCCTTTGCTGCATCCTGCCTTTGAACAGTTGGCACTTCCAAGAGCAAAAATCCTTGGGACACAAAGGCCTCCCAAAGCAATCCTGAAGCGCTGCTTCCTGGGAGAACACCGCGGAGAGGGCAGAAGGATATGGATCCTGCCGGAAAGAGGGAATGCGCTTCACAGCTGCGCGTTCTGCCTCTCCAACTGCGGCTCTGGCTGCCACCGCCGCTCGTCCCGGTGCTCGGTGGCACTGCTGGCCGGGATCTGCTGGGAGGTCAGCGCGCGGAGGAGCCGAGGTCACGGAGCCGCGCTCGGCTCCTGGAGCAGCTGTCGGTGTTATTTGGTTTGGCAGCCTCTTCTCCTCCCAGCCGGAAAAACCGAAACCTGACCCCTCAATGCCCGCTTTGTTTCGGAATTAGCCGCTGGAAGCGGCGTGGGATATAAGCCGCTGTCCGTCAGGATGATGGGGCTGGGTGACAGCTCGTCCCTCTCGCCGGCACAGGTTGGAAAAGGCTGGAATGTTTTTTTCCAAGGTTTTTTCCAAGCGGGAGAGGAAGGATGGTCCTTGGCGTGGTCTCCAGAGGTTTGGAGGAGATGTAAGATGATGCAACAGTCCTGGTTTTCCTTCTGGAATGTTTATTCCACAGGTTTTTTCAGGGATGAATTGGGATTGGAAAGAGTTGGAATAGCAGGATGTGTCCATCTGGAATCCATGATCTAACGGAGCTGGATGGGACTCGGAGCAACCTGGTCTGGTGGAATCTGTCCCTGTCCATGGCAGGGATTGGAACAAGATGATCTTTAAGGTCCCTTCCAACCCAATTCCATGATCCTATGGAATTTTTATTGTGTAAATAATTGTAAATTACATTCCTCTGGAATATCCAGACCGTGCCAGGGTGGTGGATTACAGATAATCCCATGGGAGAGCTTTGAAATCATCCACCCCAACATTCCACGTGGATCAGTTTTACTGGAGCCTTCACGCAGCAGGTTTGCTCCAAAGGACGAGCCCTGTTTTCCCAAGTGCCTCCCAAAATTCCATGGAAAGTGAGCACACTCCAAAAATCCATGTGCAGTAACCACGTCTCATGCCTGGATAACGCATCCAGGATCCCCTGAATTCCATATAATTTTCCCCCATTTTTTAGATGGAGCATCCTGGGGATGATGTCGCTGTTTGAATGTGAGTCACTGAGAAGTATTGAACAGCAAGAAGCAGAATTCCCAAATATTCCAGCGGCTTTCTCCAAACGGAGCCTTTTTTTATCTCCTGTGGAACGGGGACCTGCCAGAGATTTAAGAGTCCATTCATTTGTTCCTTCTCTTGTCTGCCAATATTTGGAGGATCCATTGATCCATTTCTTTATTTTTAGTTTTTTTACTTCATTTTCCAGAGGTCTTTTGGAATTCCAGAGGGGTTTGGGTTGGAAAGGACCTTCAAGACCGTTCAGTTCCAGCCCCTTGCCATGGGCTGGGATTCACCCGCTATCCCAGGTTGCTCCAAGCCCTGTCCTGCCTGGATTTGGACACTTCCAGGGATGGAACAGCCACAGCTTCTCTGGGAATTCCATTCCAGCACCTCACCACCCTCACAGGGAAAAATTCCTTCCCAATATCCCATCCATCCCTGCCCTCTGGCAGTGGGAAGCCATTCCCTGTGTCCTGTCCCTCCATCCCTTGTCCCAAATCCCTCTCCAGCTCTCCTGGAGCCCCTTTAGGCTCTGGAAGTGTCTCTAATTTCTCCCTGGATCCTTCCCTTCTCCAGGCTGGACATTCCCAGCTCTCCCAGCCCGGCTCCAGAGCCCTGTTTGATTGAAATGGTTTTAATTTATCCCCCAATCCAGCAATTTCTTTGAACTTCTCTTTTCCCTTCCCCGCCGCGGTCGGAAGCGGAGCCATAAAGCTGAGATAGGATCTACCTGGGAATTGTCAAACCCTTGTTCGGGCAGCGACGGGAAACTCCAAGTACATTTGTTGGATTAAAAGGAATACGAGACCCAGGAGGGCTTTTCCCACTAAATTTTGCCGTTCACTAAACGATCGATTTCCTCCGTGCACCTTCCCTGGATTCTGTGGAGCAGGAGCTTGATTCTCCTGCGTTATGTCTCGATTTTCCAACCTATTGGATTCTTTTCCCTGTGAATCAGCTGCTGCTGATGGTTGGATATCCAGGCAGGGATCCTATCCCTGTGCCTCTTCCCATAATTTTTATTTCTCCGTCATGTTTGCTTAGAGCCTCCCACCATGCAAGTTTGGACAGCTGCTCCCTGCATCCGATGGCCTAAGGAATTCCTGGGAAATTACAGGAATCAGGAATTCCTTATTATTTTTTTTTTCCCCCCCCGAATACCAGTTTCAAGTAACTTTTGCTTCCGATGTGATATTCCCAGGGAATATTCCTCCACAGCCTGCAGTTAAGGGATCCTGATTCTCTGCTGGTGAGTGAAATTCTGGTTCCTTCAAGGAAAATGTCCCTCAGGGGCAGTGAAGCCCTGGAATGGAATTCCCAGAGAAGTTGTGGATGCCGCATCCCTGGAAGTGTTCAAGGCCAGGTTGGACAGGGCTTGGAGAAACTTGGGATAGTGGAAGGTGTCCGGTCATGGCTGACTTGGGTGTCCTTGTCACCGAGCTTTTAAACAGAGGGAGAGGGGGACAAGAGGTTTTCCCAAGGAAAATCCTACTGGTTTTGACCTCAGCACCTTCCAGCCCATCTCCTTTTCCCAAATATCCTCGGCCACCTCTGTTGGTGGGGACAGGGAGTCACCTGGATCCCCTCAGCTCAGCCCTGTCCTCCCACCTCACCCCCAGGAAGCTGCTCCGGCTCCCGTGGCCTTTTCCTTTTAATCTTCCTGCCTTTTTCCCATCTCGGAGCTGCTGCCAATTAAGAGCAAACCATTTGATCATTCCATGATCCCGATGCCAGCAGGCAGAGCCGTCGGAGCACGGGAAGATGGAAAAAAAAAAATTGAGAGAGTGGGGAATAATAATAAAAATAATAATAATAATACAGAGGAGGGGAAGAGAATAAAAAGCGGCCTCTCCTTCCCCCAGCTCTGCGCTCACAAGGTAAAGAATCAAAAAGTCATTTGATGCATAATTGATCGCTTTGGAGTGACTCGCAAATTGCTCCGGAGCCTTGATTCTCGGGATAATCAGCACGCGGAAAACACAGGGACGTTTTGACCGCGGGGTTGTGGAGAGGGGGGGTCCGGGGAGGAGGGAAAAATAAACACGGAGAAAAGAGCGCTGCAGCGCCGGAGCGAGTCCCAAATATTTTAATGAGCGCCAAGAACAAGGGAATTCAGGAGCTGGAGCTCGGGACAAAACAATAAATTAGCAAACAAAAAACGGGAACAAAACAAAAAAGGGGCTTTTTAGTTTTTTTTTTTTCTTTTTTTTTTTATTCCCCTGACAGAAAAGCACAAAAAGCGCTGAGCTGGCGGGACTGGGGCTGCAGGTCGCTCTCCCCCCCTCTCCCTGTTTCTCTGGAATGTGTGGATGGGAAGGGCAGGGATGCAGCCTGGAAGCTTTGTGTGCCATCCCATCTCCCAAAATATTCCAACAAAACCTATGGATCACCGTAGATATCTCAGTGACTGGAAAACTGAGGTGCTGGGACACTTTGGATTTCATAATCCTGGTGATTTCCCTCCAGAAAAAACAGGGAAGGGCAGGAGAAAAAACAGGGAAGGGCAGGACTTCCTCTGGTCTCCCGACTCAGTCCTTTTCCAAGAGGGAATTTTACTGGCCCAGAGTTCCTGGACCTTTTGGAAGTTGGGAAGTGACAACAGCAGCACCACATTCCAAAAGGGAATAAAAAACCTGGAAAGGGCATTCTGGCCCTAAGAGCTTTGTGTGACCCATGTGTGGGATTTTGGAAGCTGCTCCTCCTTCAGCAGAATCTGATCCCTGTTGTCTGATCCCTGTTGTCCACTCCCTATGGATGTTGGGATAGCCCTTTCTTGGCTCGGATCGCGCCTTTCTTCTCCAACCCTTCCCGATTTTCTGCTGCCAGGGATGAATCCCTGGGGGTGTCCTTGCTGTTCAGGCCCGGACGTTCTCATCCCAAAATTCCACTGGAGCACCTTCCCAGGGTTCCTGGATGGAGAATTTTGCACCAATAACTCATCCCAAAACCTCCAATCATTCCTCAATCCGCTTTTCCTTCCCTGTCCCGGCCCCAGCCTTTGGAAGCGGACACACCCCAGCTCTGTTTTCCCCCCAAATTAACTCGTGGAATGCCTGGATGCACCAAGGAGTTTGGAATTCTTTAGGGAGAAAACCTCTTTCCCAGTGTGAACGGAGAGGGCTGGGATCCCTGCAGGAGCCGGTGGGGTGAATCCATCTCCGACACACGGATAAGTGCCTTTTCCCGCTTCCCTGCAGCCTCTCACGTTGGGAAGCAACTGCTGGATGCCATTAGCCCAGCTGGAGACCGCATTTCAGCTTCTGTTCAGAGCTCTGAATGCACTGGAAGCATCGGGAAGGGGCTTTTCCATGGATTTTGGGGCTTACTTGGTGCCTGTGCCCACCACATCCTGACCTGTATCCACACCCCAGGTGATTTCGGTGCTGGAATGTGCTCCAGGCTCCTGAGCAGCGCAGGGGGATTTTGGGGTGGGAAGCACGGCTGTGAGGTAGAATGTTCATCCCAGATTTTTTCCCTCTTGAAATCCATGGGGTGAGGCGAAGCGGATCCTTCGAGCCAGGCAGGGAATGTGAGTGCTCCCAGTGGAGAGTTCGGATGTGTTTGTGGAAGAGCCTGGCTGAGTTCAACAGCAACAAAATCATGGAATAGAAAAATAACTTTGGGAGAGAGATTTCCCTTTCCCTTTTCTTTTTCCTTTCCCTTTTCTTTTCCCTTTCCTTTTTCCTTTCCCCTTTCCTTTTTCCTTTCCCCTTTCCTTTCCTTTCCCCTTTCCTTTCCTTTCCTTTCCTTTCCTTTCCTTTCCTTTCCTTTCCTTTCCTTCCCTTCCCTTCCCTTCCCTTCCCTTCCCTTCCCACACCAGCCATGGGAAACCACTTTGCTCTTGGTTATCTCAAAAAAATCCCTTCCTGGCTGCAGAGATGAGGGAAGGAGATGGGATTGTGACTCTCCAGCACCCTGGAATGCCCTGGGACACCCAGGGGACAAATCCCACCCCGGGAGTTGGTGACAGAGCCACCCTTTCCTGCTCTGACCATAAAACCATGGATGCCTCCCTATGGATGGGTGACACTTTTTGGGAAAGGGGGGTGACACATCCTTGGCATTCCCACAAAAATCCATCCATCCCGGCTGGAATAAACTGGTTTAACCAACACCAAGTTGCATCCCAACCCTGGAATGTCATTCCCAAGGCATCATCCCGGTGTGGAAACTTGCACCGCATGGAGCATCCCGATGCCGCTGCCGGATTCCGGCGGCGAGAGCTCGTTAATATTATTCCGACAGCTCCGATGTCTCTAAACGAAGGCTGCTCTTAAAAAACGGGTTTTATTTAATTGGGTCCCGACTCCGCCGCGTGTGGCCTCGTCAAGCTCCTCGGAAAAGAAGGAAAAACTGGGAAAAACCAAGGAGGAAGGGAAAGGGAAGGGTGGAAGGAAGCGACCCCGAGTGCTGATTTGAAAGGGAAGCGATGGGAAGGGAGCTGTCAACGGGATCAAGCCGGCGGTGGCCGTGAAAAGCCTGGCAGCTCCCGCTCTCCATGAGGGCGGGGAAGGGAAGCAGTGGGAATCCACGGGGCGATCCGCGAGGAGATGAAGGCGGAATGACAGCCCCCGAGGCTGGCAGGGATTGAAAGGAGAACGCGCGGGAGCCGCAACCTGCGGAGAGACACTTGCAACTTCTCGCTTATTCCCTTTGACAAGACAATGGAGTTTTCTTCCCGTCTCCCCCTCCCCGGTCCTCCCGCCCTTTCCTTGTTTTTTAAAGTGGGTCCCATAGGGAGAGGCAGAGAGTTCTCAAAGGATGAAACAACTGGAATGATGGGGAGGGGAGGAGGGAAAAGGGGAAGAAGGAAGGAGGGAGGGAGCAGCAGAGCTCATTTCCATGCTGGAAATCCTTTGGCCCGGAGAAGGAGGAAGGATTGAGCTGAGAGGGGCATTTCCCTCCTCTCAGATTCCTGGGATTCCCACTCAAAAAAGGGGATCACAGACTGGGGAGGGGGATGCTGAGGTAGGATGCAGCCAGAGATCTGATTCCATAGTGATGGGAAATTTCCTGAATTCCCAGTGGAAATAAGGGTGGGGAACAGTGGGACCAAGTCCTTCTCTAAGCTGGTACCTGGGAAGGGAGGCTGAACTTTTCTTGACAGAATTCCCAGGGAAAATGTGGAACAGGGCACTTGGAAAAGACACCTTCTGCCTCCCAGCCTTCATGGTGTGAAACTGGGAAGACTGGGAAAATGCCAGTCAGGACTCCTGGGATGTGTCCCCTCTGTCCCCTGCAGGGATACAAGGTGTGGCCAGCCCGGAGTGAATCCCAGCTCCAAGGCCACTCCAGGATTTAATTACCCTCTGGAGAAACCCTCTGTCCCTCCCTTCACCTCGCTCCGAAGTTTTCCAGGTGAGATTCCCCATGGGAAGAGCTTTAAGTGGACCTAATACACAAAATAACTTTGGGGGAAAGATTTTTCCTGAGAGTTTCTGCCTTAACCTCACCCCTGTCTGTCAGAGATGGTGGCAGGGAATGATGGGACAGGCCCGGGCCGAAATGGGATCAGGATGCTGCAGTCTTGGATAATTCCAGGGAAAACAATAAATTTTGGAAGCTCTTCACTGTCCCACATGTAAAAGGAATTTTGGCTTTTCCAGAAGGAAACCAGGATGGACCCAGAGCTTGGTAAATAATCCTGGGAAGGACAAGGAGCTGTTTTCCAAGCAGTTAATTCCAACCTTGTCTCCTTGTGCTCAGGTTGTCTCCAAGGAAAAGAGATCCCTCAGTCTCTTTGGGATCCTGCTCATGTGGAAAAAAATTCCTCTTATCAGCCGTGACTTCCCATATTCCAGGTTCTCCCTTTTTCCTCAAGTCCTCCCGCTGCGATCCTTTGAGACGATTCTGCCTCTGTCTTCCCTACGCTTTCCCATCAAGGGTTAAATGAGTGACACCAAAAACTTGGGAAGCATTAGCCAAACAGTTGGGAATGGCCACATGGCCACATTCCTGAATTGGAAAATCTCACCATCTATCCAAGCAGGAACCACCATCAACCTTCCCATCATTTCCAAGCGCTGGGCGAAGGAGATCAACACCACGACCTCCATTTTGGAGGGATTGGGAATGAAGACATGGAAAAATGGGTCATTGGGAAAGGAGGATCCAGGGTGGGACATTCCTCACGTTCAGGGACCTGCGGGAGAGCTGTGTCCCCTCCACCCCTTCGTGGTCACTGGGATTTATCATGGAATGGTTTGGGTTGGAAGGGACCTTAAGGATCCTCCAACTCCACCCTCCTTCCATGGACACCTCTCACTATTCCAGGTTGCTCCAAGCCCCATCCGACCTGGCCTTGGACACTTCCAGGGATGGAGCAGCCGCAACTTCCCTGGATAACCTATGCCATTCCCTCCCAGGGAATATTTTCTTCTCTAAATCCAACCTAAATTTCCCCTTTTTAAATTTGAAGCCATCCCCCCTATCCTGTCATTCCAGGCTCCTGAAAGTTGTCTCTTCCCATCTTTCTTAGCTCCTTCAGGACACAGTTGGGTCACTCCAAGCCTTCCCTTTTCCAGGACAATCCCGACTTTCCCACAGCGAAGCTGCTCCATCCTTCTGATCACCTCGGTGCTTCCTCTGGATTGGCTCCAACAGCTCCATGTTTTTCCTGCGCTGGGAATTCCAGGCCTGGATGCAGCTCTGCAGGTGGAGTCTCACCTGAGTGGGGCAGAGGGGCAGAATTCCCTCCTTTAATTCCGGACTGAAATCCACATCCTCTCCCTCAGGGAGTAAAAGTGTTTGGAAAATCAGGGGTTTCATCAGGGATTGCTACTCCGGAGTGACTCCAGGAAGGTCTCTGGAATGTTCTTCATCTCTTTGAGGAATGGGAGAAAGTGGGGTCAAATATGGGATCCACCACAACATTCCCATGGTGGGACACCCTCCAGAACCTCCTGGTCTGTCCAGACTCTCCCAGGAGATTCCAGGACCTGCTCCCTGAGTCCTTCATGGATCCTTTTTTGGTGGCATCTGAATGTCACCTGGCCCAAAGCCTGCGTGCCCTGGATCCTGTGTGCAGGGACTGGAAAATCTCCTTCACTTTTCCATTGGGAACGGCACGAGAAGTGGGACAGTCCATGGCAGGCAGGGAAGATTTATCTGAATCAGGTGACCCCAAAATTCCCTTTCTGGGCTTCTCAGGAAGCAAAAAGGGACTCGAGGACACCTGGCTCAGGTGAAGATGCTACAGAAGCAGTGTTCCCATGGTGGGTGTGAGAAGAATTCCGTGAAAAAATGGGAATTTTGCTGCTTCTGTTTCTTTGGTGGCTCTGGGAAGGACATGTCCCCTGCCCCGAAGTGTCCCCAAGGGCTGCTTTTGTGTCACCCTGAGATCTGACCTATTTTTTGCTCCTTTTTTATCACCTGGAGATTGAACACCTGGAACCCGGTGCAGGTGGATGTGAGATCCCTTGGGATAACCAAGGGGATGGAGGGGTGACAACAAATCCCACTTCCCAAATCCTCCCGATTCTCCTCGTGCCCAGGATTACGGGGATCATCCTTCATCCCAACCCTCACCTTTTTATTTTCTCTCCCTGTTTTCCCTCTCCCTCCCTCTCTCTTTGTCTTTCCATTCTCTCCACCCCTCCTGGCTTTGCCAATCCTATTTCTCCCTCTTTTTCTCCCTTTTTCCTGGAAGGAAATTCACATGGATCACACCCAGCTCACACATTCCCGGATTTCCATCCGCAGCGGCTTAATGGGTGAACTTTCCGTGTTTTATTTTTCCCCCCCTGTGTGAATTACCTGGCCCCGCGGCGTCGCCGCGGAAGATTGGAAACGCTGGAAAACGCTGGGAACGCTGGAAATGCTCCCGCCATGGACCTTTACACGGCACATTTGAGGATCCCCGCTGTGTTTTCTCTCCCAGAAGAAGAAAGGACCTGTCAGCATTAAGCAAATCAGCCGCACGTCTCGCCCGCCCTGAGCTGTGTCACACATGAATATCTGAGGATTTTTTTTTTTTCTCCCCCTCATCCGCCTTCTCTTTTCCCCGTTCCCCTCTCCCTTTCCCCGTTCCCATCCTCTCGGGTTTTTTTTTTTTTTTTAACGAAAGGAAAAAGTTTTAACGCGCTCACAAAGGAGGGAGAGGGAGAAATATCCATAAAACTCCAATTTAAACCCCTTTAACCCGTTCCTTTGCTTTTTTCCTTTCAACCTGAGAGCAAACCCCTTTTTTCTTCCTAATAGGAAAAAGGTTTGAATTTCTCGAGCAGCTGGAGGAGGAGGAGGAATGTGGAGGGGAAGGAAGAGTTTCTGCATGGAGATTTCAGGGAATGGAAAAACAAGGATGAAGCAGGACAGGATTTTCCTTTCACCATCTTGTCTTGGATGCTCAGGCCGCAAATTCCATGTCCAGCTGCCCCCAAACATGGGAGATGTGGGCAAATAAAACACCAAAATATTAAAAATATTAAAATTTTAAATCCCCTTATCTCGGGAATAAATTTAGGGCCAAAATTGGGATATTCCGTAAAAAAAGATGATCTGAAACTGCTAAAACTCAGTGTCCAGGTGCCCCCAAGCAAGGGAGATGTGGATAAATAAAACACGAAAATATTAAAAATCGCGGAGATTTTAAATCCCCTCATCTCGGGAATAAATTTAGGGCCAAAATTGGGATATTCCATAAAAAAGGATGATCTGAAACGGCTAAAACTCAGGAGTGGGTGACACCAGACACCCAAAAAATTCCCTGGTCAGGATACCTTGCTGGAATTGATAGAGTTGAGTTATGGGGTCACAAAAGTCCTAAAATTTGTCCCCAAAAGGATTCAGGAGTTGGTGTTCCAATCCTGGTGATCCGGGTCGGCACAGGGTTGGAACAGCAATGTGGGAATGTTCTCAGAATGTGGGAAAAGGCAGCAAAACACAGGGATTTGTGCCACGAGAGGAATTCCGGATGGAGATTTCTTTCATCCTTCTCATCACTCAATCTCCCAATTAACAGGGAAGAGCAAATCCAAAAATGTGGATCCATTCCAGCCAGGAAAGAACTGGTAAAATCCAAATATCCGCATGGAAATGCACAAAAAATTCCTCTCATTGGAAAGAGCCGGCGTGGATGAGCATCTCCAAATCCTTGGTTTTTTGGGGTAGGAAAAGCAGGAATGGGTTCGGCTTCTTTTCGCTTCACAAAGATTTTCCCGAGCTAAAAAAATTTCTGGGAATGAGTTGGGGAGGATGTGGGAGAGGAGGAAGGAATTAAATGTCTGGGAATTCCATCTTCTCATGGAATCTGAGTGAAAATCAGGGAAATCAGGGAAAATCACCACAAATTCCACGGCACCTCGGACCTAGATGAAGCTAGGAGCTGAAGGAGCATCCAAGCAGGCCTGAAAAAGGGGAGAATCCATGTGAATCCAGGGAATTTTCCCTTCCAGAGCCTGGGATGGCCCATCTGAGTAATTTATCTCCCTTGCTCGTTAATGATTAATTGATCCACAGCTCTGATTGACTGCATGGGAGACACACCGTGTAGGAAGAGCTGGAGACAAAGGCAGGATCCAAGGAAATTTGGGGGTTTCCTGGATCTGTGGTGAAGCCGGGATGGTTGCTGGGTCTCGGGAATTTCCATCCAGTGCTGGAACCAGAGCTCTGAGCTTTCAACTCTTGTGATGACCCCCAAGCCAGACCTGTCCCTTATCCCGCATCACCTGGAATTCCTCATTCCCGTTACGGCTCCTGAGTTTCCTTCAGCCCCACAAAACTTGGAGTGCTTGGTCTCAGTTTCCCGGGATAGATTTTTCCTGGGATCCTCCCAAAGGAGTGGCCAAAGATGGCAGCTGGCTTGGATCAGCCACAGGGTGACAACAGGACCGGGGCAGGGATTGTCCCCCTGTGCTGGCACTGCTGAGAGACCTCAAATCCTGGGATCAGTTTTGGATTTCTCAGGACAATTGAGGAGCTGGAGCGTATCCAGGGAATGCAATGGAGCTGGGAAGGGTCTGGAGCACCAGGAATGGCTGAGGGAGCTGGGAAAGGGGCTCAGCCTGGAGAAAAGGAGGCTCCGGAGGGACCTTCTGGCTTTTCACAACTCCCTGAAAAGAGCTGGAACCAGGGAATGCTGTGCTCAGCTTCCAGGGAATGTGGGATAGGATGACAGGGAATGACCTCAAGCTGTGCCAGGGAAGGTTCAGTTTGGATACCAGGAAAAAAATTCTTCATGGGAAGGATTGTCCAGCCCTGTCCATCTGCCCAGGGCAGTGGTGGAATTCCCATCCCTGTAGGGATTTAAAGTCCCTGTGGATGTGGCTCTTGGGGACAGGGCTCGTGGTGACCTTGGCTGGGGGAGCTGTTGGTTCTCCAGGATCTTTTTAATGGAAATGATTCCATGATTCCGTGACTGTTGGGAATGGCCTCTTGTCCCATTTATTTATATGGAATTATCCTTAAGAACCTTTGGGAAGCAGCTCCTTGGGCTGCTCCACGACATCCCAGGGACTGCACTGATTGAACAGCGATTTGATCCCAAATCCTGAGCCCATTCCCTGCCACAGCCCAGCGCCTCAGGAAGTTTGGCGGAATTATTTTCCAGTGGGAGAGCCTGAAACCTTCCCGAAGCCTCCCATGAAGCCGAGTGAATGAGCTGCTCATCCCGACGCAATTCCCTGCCCGGCTGGGGCTGCCTCATGCAATCCCAGCTTCCCACTGTGCCCTTCCCGACTCCCGGGGACTTCCCGCCTCTTGGTTCCGACTCATCCACGCTCCAGTTCATCCCGGCTGCCTCCAGCTCTCAGCAAATCCATCTGCCCCCGCTGACTTCATCCCTCCGGTGCCCGGGACGCGTGCCAGGGCGCGGGAATTGCACATCCCGCCTTCCCCGGGGTGCGCTCCTTGGAAGTGCTGAGCCGAGCAGAACCGCGCGGAGCTCCCAACCTTCTCCCCTCACCCCCAAATTTATGGAAATGAGGGGAAAACTCTGGGAGAGCTGCGCTGCCGTGGAGTTATTCCGGAGCTCCCGCTGCATCCCGGGATGCCGAGAGCTGGGATTTGTGCTGCGCTGTGGAGACGCTGGAATGATTTAGGGATGCAACAGGTCCCGGCGGACGCTGCGATGAGCCCTGCGGCAGAGCAGAATCCTCTAAACCGACAGACGAGCTCGTTAATTATTAATTGCATTGCACACTCCATTCATCAGCTCCTTCCCGGGGCAGCAGCACAGCTCCAGAGTGGGAATGGCATCCCGGCTCCCTTGAGGAGGAGCAGAGGGCTCGGGATGGAATTAGGATGGGACAACTTTTATTGGAAGCCCTGGATTGTCACTCCAGGCATGGAAACATCGTCCTGTGTGGTTCTCATTCCATCCCAGAGGATTCTCTGTGGATTCCTCATGCCTGGAATTGTCCAAGGCCAAGTTGGGAAAGGCTTGGAACAACCTGGGATAGGGGAAGGTGTCCCTGTCCTTGGCAGGGATTGGAATGGGATCATCCTTAGGGTCTCTTCCCACACAAACCATTCCATGATTCCGTGATTTTCCGCTCTCTCACTCACATTTTTCTTGGAAACCAAGCACTGAAATGGCCAAATCCCAGTGGAGACAGAGGTTTGGAAAACCAGTTGCCATCCGGCTCCGTTTTCCTTGGGAATAGGGGTGGGAAGGAGATCAGATCTGGGGCTAAAAACCACTTCAGGTCCATTAAACATTCCCAGTTCCTGCTCCCAATTCCAATGGGCAAGAAATGGATATTTTGTACTGCCCAATCCTTTTACCCCGTAAAATCCTGGAATTTCCCAATTTGAATGGAGCTGGAGTCTCTTTTACGGAAGCTACGGCTGGATTTCCATGGCGAAACCACCCTGAAGCACCAACATCATAACGGAGAGGGAACACATCCCAAAACCCACAGAAATTTGTGGGAAATGAACCCAAACCACCCCGGATGCTCCGGAGAGCATCTCCCGAGTGGAGCGGAGAGGAAAGGTGGGAGCAGGGAGAGGCGGGAGGATGACAGGGGTGATCTCTGCCCTTCCGAGCGCTTCCCGGGAAGGGCTTTAATGCATCGGAAAGTGGAAGGTTTTCCCATCTGATCCTTGTCACGGGCAGCGGGACTAATCGGAGAGATGCCATTTCCAGGGGAGGAAGGAAAAACCCCGGGAACGGAGGAACCACTTTGCTCCGAGGGGGCTGCTGCCCTTAAGAGGCTTTGATTGCCGAGGCTCCGCGGCTTCGGCGGAGGCGCTGTCATTAGAGTGACACTAAAAGTGTCCGCGGATTAGCGGTGACGGACGGAATGACCTGTCCCTGTCAAGCCCGGAGCAGCTGAGGAGGGGGAGGAAGGCGGAGGAAAGAGGAGGGAGAAGCAGCTTTTCCCTGGAATGGGTGATTCCCATGAAAACCAGGCCGTACTGGCATCCAGCTCGGATATTTTCCAGTTATCACCTCCAATCGGTTCACAAATCCCCGAAGATTTGGAATCTGCCCTCGCTGGGAACACAGAAATTGGGTGTTTTCCCTGCCTTTGGATGGAGGACAAACTTCCAGCTTTGAAGGCGCCGCCAATCCACACTTTTTGCCAGGGTTTTTGCAAGGAAAATTGAGGAAAGCCGTGGCCTGGCAGTGCCGTGGATGTCCCAGCAGAGAATCCCTTTCCTGATCCGTTATCCCTGCCCGTGGCGGAGGGCTTGGAATGGGAAGATCTTTAAGGTCGCTCCCAATCCAAGCCATTCCATGATTCCTTGTCAATCCAGCTCTGATTTCCAAGGGATTTTGCTTTTGTTTCTCTCTGGACAGAGCCAAAATTGTCAGGAGTTAATCCTTGAGCAGAGCAACCACTTTGGATAAAATCCCGTTCCTTCCCTCCGCCATTTCACGGAAACCTCATCCCTTGAGCTTGGAACAGGAGTATCCCTCACCCCAGGAGAGGTTGTGACCCTCTCCATGGGAAGAGGCCAATCCCAGATGCCCACAGAGTGGGAAAACATGGAAAAAACGGCTTTTTAATATTTTTTATTAATTTCTGTGGTTAAATTTTTCCCATATTTCTTCAGTCCCTGCCAGAGCCTCCCCCTTGGATTTGGGATTTTGACCTTGGCCAGGGCTGACCTGTGAAGACGCCAAATTTTCTGCTGGGAGTCCTTTCCCTAATCCCGGAACATCTCATCCCTGCTCCCTGTTTTACCTCTCCTCCCTGCTCCTTCGCGTTTCCCATCCGCAGCTCCGTTATTCTGCTCCCGAGGCTGAAATTTTCCTTTTAATTCTTCTCCCGGTGGAAAATGGATCTAATTTCTCTTCCTTTCCGCCTCCCCCCTCTCCTCCTCCTCCTCCTAAGCCCCTTCCCTGGCTGCTCGCGAAGAGAGGTTTTAGACACCAATTTCAAGGTGGATTCAGCCCTGGGAAATTGGGGAATTGAACATCAAGAAGTTGTTTGAGGCTGCGGAGTGGTCTGGGCTCCCTCCTGAGCCTGAGGAGTCCAACGAAACCCTTGGAAGTGCGAGTCTGGCTAATCAAGGTTTTGGAAAAGCAGGAGGACTCCTGGGAGCAGGGTGGAAGGGGGGGGGTTTGTTCAAACACAGCTCTTCAGGAAAAGCAGGAAAACTCAGGGAAAAATGAGGGATGAGGGAACAGGATTTGGGATTTTTATCTAAAAACCCGATCGTATCCGGCACAGCAGAGTGGAAACGCATCCAGAACCTTAAAATTGAATCATGGAATGTTTTTGGTTGGAAGAGACCTTAAATCCCATCCAGTCCATGAGCAGGGACACCTTCGACTGGCCCAGGTTGCTCCAAGCCCTGTCCAACCTTGCCCGGAATATTTCCAGGGATGGGGCATCCACAGCTTCTCTGGGAAACCTGATCCAGTGTTTTTCCACCCTCATTGTAAAAAGCTGCTTCCTTACATCTAATTTAGGGATCATATCCAATTTAGGAATAATATCCATATATTTAGTGGATGTGGGGTCTCTGCTTGGCTCCATGGAGTCCCTAAAAATCCAGGGAATGGCGTTTTTTGGGAACAGCCGCTTTTCCTTCTTCACAGTCCAAGCCCATCTAAGCTGCCCAACGGCATTAATTACAAACTCACCAAAAAACCAATTTTTTCCCCCAAATCTGGGAATTTAACTCAATGCAGTGATTGAAATCCTGGATTTACGTCCAAAAAATGTGGAAGGGGGAAAATCCCTTTGGCCAGGGGAACAAAAAGGGGTGAATGAATTCCAGGTTGGGAATGCTGAATTTTTTCTCACTGTTGCTGAAGAATTTGCACCAAACGGCAAATCCAGTGGGAAAACCGACCTGGGAATGTCCAAAAATGCTTTGCTGTTCTGTCACTTTTATATTCCAACTTTTCCTAAACTATTCCCATGCACCTGGAATAGTGGGATGAACAGCTCAGGACAGCAGGGTTAATCCATGTTTTTCCATCCTCTGCCTGCTCAGTGCATGAGAAGCCGGATTGGGACATTCGGAAAACCCCGATGTTTAAACGGTGTTTAAGGAAGATTAAAACATTCCCAAAATCTGGGAAATCTGCGCAGTCTGGGACTATGGGAAGAGCATAATTCCTCCAGGAATCTGGGATCCAGGTTTCCGGGCTCCGAGCTAAATGGGAATCACATTTCTCTCAGGAATTCCTGCTGTGATCATAAATAACGCAAATCATGACTTCCCGCTTCCAAAGACTTTTCCTTTGCTCCGCGTTCCCCGGGAACGTTCGGAGCTTTGCCCGAAGAGCGTTTTCCTGATGCTCCATGAAAAATATTTGCTCAGCTCTTTCCGGAAACCGCAAGCTCCGAGGAAGTCCAAGGCGAGGGATTCACCTTGCCCTGGGCTGCTGGAAATTGCTTCGCTGCACAGCTTGTGCTGGAAAAGAGGGAGATCAGCGGGGTGGGAGCCCGGGAAAGGTCACGGAGGATGCGGAATGACAGCGGAATTTGGGACACGGGGCGTCTCTCCCTCCCACGGCCTGAGGGCAGCAACTTTCCCAGTAATTCCGTGCTGGGGAGATTTAAGGGACGGAGGGGAGGGAAGGGAGGATGGAGGGAAGGAGACGGAGAGCTCCGGGAATGGTGCCACGTTGTGCCAGTTGTGGCCGGAGGTCAGGGGGAATCGCTGTTCCCTCTTCTCATGGAATCATGGAATGG
>VYZT01045387.1:0-26069 GCA_013400735.1 Pomatostomus ruficeps
TGGACCCACCTTATCACCACCCCACTTCACCTTCTCTATAAAAGTCTGTGTAAAGAACTTATCGGGGTCTCTCTGGTAGCACATATCCTGAAGAAAGGAACATCATTAAAAGTTTCAGTAAGCTACGGAGGGTCCGTTCTCTCTTCTTTATTTCTACCTGCTTCAATTACCATCGGGGTTTTCTGCTCTCACTGCAAAGGCACAAGCGAGATAAGGTAAGGCTGCTGATAGCAGCAGCCAAGGAAGCTTATCTGACCAAAGCACTGGATAAGGGCAGACTTTGCAGCACCCAAGTGGCCCTGCCAAACCCTCCAAGAAGCGTTATTTTACAGTAGCAGTAAAATATCTCCTTTCTCAACTATTCCATTTATAACTTTCTATCCAATTATTTACATACTCAAATACTTTAAAGCCAAGAATAATCTCTGAAGGGCATCAAAAAATTTTACCTAAACTCATTTTGTTATTATATAAATATATGGAGAAATGTGTTACAATCACAACAAAATAAGAACATTGATTTATCAGTAGATGTTTCTTATTTATAAGTATTGTAGTAATTATTTTGCTTTGTTACTCACGTTACATTCCTGCAAAGATATTCACAGTGGCCACCTGTACTTCTTGTGAATTTCCACAGATTTAATTGGTTTTTTGTGTGTTGAAGAACTATTATTACTATTTTTATTGATAGTAGAAATAGACTGATGGTGCTTTAGAAAGTATAAAAAAGAAAAAGAATATGTACTCTGATTCCATAACTTTTAACCAAAGGAGAAACTAATCTGGTCATATTCATAATCCTATTCTTTTCATTACTTAAAAATCTCCCTGAGAATCAAAGGTTTGTTCATGGCTAGTTAACTGAACACTAGATTTTTCCCAGTATTCCCTGGACACATCTTCCTTTCCTGAGCCTGGTGATGCCCAGGTACAGAGGACACATACAGCAGACAGGGAGCTAGACTTTGCCACCCTTAGGGCTTTGCTGGGCAGGATGCTGAGAGGCAGCAAATGCTTCATTCACTGCAGACAAGGAATCCATAGTTTTCCCTGCTGGACATGGATAAAGGAGAGTATCCCTGAAAGCATAAATTTCAACAAGGAAGCAAATCTACAGTAGATAACGTAAGGCAGCTAAGTAGATTCCAAAGACTATATTTAGCAATGGGAATGTTGTGCTCCAGCTTTAGCATTTTTCTTAGTTTCTATGTCTTTTCTTCTTCTTTTGACTGACTCCTTATCAAGATGCAGTTTCATCACCAGAGAGGCTGCTTCCACATGACAATGCAACCAACCCTTTCTTGTGTCCAGGCATCACACTGCTGCTCCATCAGTTTTACTGGCACAAGCTTTGGTACAGACGTACTGTAAACAAGATCACAAGTGCTGCCTAACAGTCTTCACTGGCAGTCAAATAAGATTTTCTGAGAGAAGTGAAGATCTTGCCTGCTGACAGCTGAGGAGAGAGATCCTTTTTGATATATGATTTTTGAAGCACATTCATTGATTCAAAAAAATTCTTCTGCATAGTTGTATGCTTATAAATGTATGCATTCTTAGTAAAAAATGCAAGCATTGACTAAGTATTGTTTCATTTATTTCAGCTGACATGACATGTACATCTGAAATTAAATGAGTGTTGAAGTTCACTTAAATTATGTCTCATTCTCTGAAGTTTCCTCATGATCCAACATCAACACAAAATACGTGTTTTGATTAGAGAATTCAACTGTGACTCTGAGTATTCCACTCTGAATCTGATTCAGAATACTAAACCATTAGCTACAAATCTTTTGAACTTTTAGCTGTTCACAAAACACAGAAGAAAATTATATTGTTATAGCAATTTTTAAAATAATTTTGTCACCACAGTATTCTGCATATTCTAATAGTCTAATTTTTGTAAGTTATATTAAATTTAAAACAGCTCTGGAAGCTTTCTTGATGAATTCTCAATGGTTGGTTCCATTAAGCAAAGATTGGTTTGTTTGTCTGGAAATGAACCAACAATTGGTTTAAAGTGTTTTATACAAATTCTTGGCTGGAAATACATTATTATTATAATGTGCCATTTGTATTTTCACCATTTTGAAAGGGTAGATCAGTTATCTAGTCTCCATACTGAATAATTCAAATAAGTGTTCTCTATTAAATATTTAATCCATTCAAAATTATACAGTCCCAATATATATCAGTTAAATGCATACATTTATGGAAGCTCAGTTTTATTAAACCAAATTAAATATTGAATCAAATTTAATAATTAAACTAAATTACTTAATGGATCAATTTAGCATATAACTTCAATTTATGCCACCATACTCAAATAACAAAGGAATAAATATTGAATGGGTTAAAAGTAACCATGCTTATCTGCTGCTAGATATATTTCTTCTAAAGTCAAGAACTAGGAGGTAGATGCATGTGAATATGAACAGACAGACATGTATTTCTCTGCCATTGATCTTCTTAAACTATAAAACAGAAAATGTCTGCCACTATTGTGGGCACTACAGGCAAAAAACAGAAAGCAAATGTAGTCTATATACACTTGGTGTTTAGAAACCTATTAATGAATTGTCTAAACTTAATTTAATAACAAAGAACTTGTTAGGGATATTATTTTCCAAACCCCTCTTCCCTTTCTTATTTCCAGCTTGAACTATGCACTATTTTTAAATGACTCATAAGCTGTGATATACTGTAGGTTTTTTCAGCCAGACCCAGGAAAAAAGTTTTCATTTGAACTGAGCACCCAAAAGCCTAGTAGATTAGTGTATGGCACTAGTTTCAAACTAACTCTTCATCTTCTTAATGAAATACTTCCTTTTAGTCCATTTCAAATCATAGTTCGGCAAGGAATTGACTTTTTATTATTTACCTGCATTGACAATTACATAGGTATGACAAGTACATGAATCTACTAGGTTCACTTACTTCGCAGATACACAGGATCAGTCAAAATTTCACAGGATTGATTCAGATTTCCAGTACTTGGACTTTGATAGATGAAGACAAACTGGCTTGTTACAACTGATCATTTAGCCAACCTTGTAAAATAACTTATTCAAACAAAGTATATCCTACCCTTAAAATTGAAAAGGAATAAACAGCGTCAGTGGCAAGAACAATGGATAAACTGAGCTAA
Organism: Pomatostomus ruficeps; assembly: GCA_013400735.1. Taxonomy (NCBI): domain Eukaryota; kingdom Metazoa; phylum Chordata; class Aves; order Passeriformes; family Timaliidae; genus Pomatostomus; species Pomatostomus ruficeps. Next base: position 3,152 of record VYZT01045387.1, read on the forward strand.
AAGTGAATTTAGTGAGTAATGGGAGCATAAAAAAATTAGCACTGGTATCATGCCTCTGGAGCAAATAAGTAAAAAAGAACAGAGTGAAGAGAACAGAACTTCCTTACTTTAATCAGCAGCTGCTAAAACAAACTAATATATGGAAATCAATGCAGAAAGAAAAGACTGGATTTGGCATCACTGAGTTTTATGACCAAACAGAATAAAATTCTCTAAAGGCAGGAAGTTCTTTAAAATATTTTCATGATCGAGATTCCTGATCTATGCACAAGGAACCTGTCTTTCTACCATATTTTCTGAATGTGACATTTTTCAGCTTTTTTGCAGCAAGAAAATCAAAGAAGAAAGTGCTTGAGAGAAGACCTGTAGCCTAACAATTGACAATATATCTTTAAAATATGTGGTAATGCCACCTAAAGCTGTTCTATCTTTGTAGCAAGAAAGAAAATGATCAGCAATTTGGCAACAGTTGCATTCTGTGATGTATGCAGTCTGGCTGCATTTTTGGAATGCCAAAAGACAATTTTATTCAATGGGATTTAATGTCCTTTTTAAAAAAATTATCCAGAACACAATTTTCTTTTAATGATTATTATAATTTAGCATGTTTGTACACTCTGATCATTTTTTTGTTTTGTTTGAAAGGTTATGGATTTCTTAAATAAATTTAAGAAATTTACCTTAAATGAAAAAATGAATAAGTGCTTCCTTGGTCTCAATGCATGCCCTAGATGCACCTCAGCTGCACACTGGGGAAATATGGGACGTTTCAATTCAGAGTTTGCCAAAAGAAAAGCAGAGTGAGCAGCTCATTAGTCAGCCACCTTCTAAAGGATGTTTAGTTGGTGGAAGAGGGGACAGGGGATAAAATAACATACTCTTGGAAGTTAAAAAGCAACTGTACACAGCAACCTTTTGAAAAGAATGTAATACAACTTCTTTCAACTTCCTCATTTTCTGAATGTAATGTATCAGAAACACACATCTGCAGGCTTCAGCAAATATTTGCATTTAATACCTCAAGTACATAAGTGAAACCAAGACAGCGGAATTCAGTGGTGTTTTACACTCAGTGTATCTTCATCTCTCTCTGCTCTTAAGCTGTACAAACCAGTAGGAAGAGACAACCATCATCATTATTCTTTTGTAAATAGTGTTATAGTACAGTAATGACTGTACTGATATTTCTGACTTTCAATTTTGAAAACAAATTAACAAACATATTTTATTAGTGATAGAACAGGACAAGGAACTCCACCATTTTTTTGGACTGGCATATTGGGGGGGGTTTTCGTACTTTTGCACACTGACAATACAAATAGATTACTTGTTCATCTAAGTCACAGTCTCAGGAGATTTTGAACAGGTTTCTTTTATGGTGTGAGTGCCTCCACCTCACAGAACTCTGAGCTTTTGAAAGGTATAAGCTGAAAAGAGGCAGGAATCCTTTTTATGCATGTAACAGGTATTCAAAGAACTCCGTATTTGCCTTTTTAATGAGTCTTACTATACTGTGTAGAAACAGCATTATTGTGACAGATTCCCTGGATGTGAAAATTAGAACAAGTCCAAATGATAGAAAGATACATATAAAAAGAAACAGTAGCCCTTAAAATGCCAGTTAGTCACATCCTTTCTCTTTGCATTCTGCCACAGCAACACTTTGATTTCGAACAGTACAAAATTTGAATGCTGTTACATTACAGCATTTTTGTTCATCACTGTTTCATCTTCATTAATGGCTTGGTCACAGTACTGGAAGAAACACTGTTTGCTTAATGACAGTAAATTGGGAGAAGCTGCTGACCCCCTCGAGGACAGAAAGGCCCTGCAGATAGACCTCAACAAACCAGAGAGATGGGCAATCACCAACAAGATGTTTATGAAGTTTAACAAGGGCAAGTCCCAGATTCTGCACCCGGGATGGGACAACTCTGGCTGTGTGTATAGATCACAGGACGAACAACTGGACAAGCATTGTGGAAAGGGACCTGGGGATCCTGGTCAGGGGCAAGTTGAACATGAGTTAGCAGTGCCCTGGCACCCAGGAGGGCCAATGGTGTCCTGGGGGCATCAGGCACAGCATCACCAGCTGGGTAAGGGAGGGGATTGTCCCACTCTGCTCTGCACTGAAGCAGCCTCACCTCGAGTGCTGCGGGCAGTTTTGGGCACCACAACATAAGAAAGACTTTAAGTTATTAGAGGGTCCAAAGGAGGGCAACAACGATAGTGAAGGGTGTGGAGGAGAAGCCTTATAAGGAGCAGCTGAGGTCACTTGGTCTGTTCAGCCTGGAGGAGACTGAGGGGAGAGCTCACTGTGGTCTTCAACATCCATGCAAGAGAAAGCAGAGAGGCAGACATCAATCTCTTCACTCATGTGACCAGTGACAGAACTCAAAGAAATGGCATGAAGCTGGGTTGGGGGAGATTTAGGATGGATATCAGGGAAAGGTTTTTCACCCAGATAGTGATTGAGCACTGGAACAGGCTCCCCAGGGAAGTGGTTAGAGCACTAAAACTGTCTGACTTCAAGAAGCATTTGGACAATGCTCTCAGACACATGGTGTGACTCTTGGGGTGTCCTGCATATGGCCAGAAGTTGGACTCTGTGATCCTGATGGGTCCCATCCAACTCACCATATTCTAGGTTTTTATGATTCTATGATATATCATGTCAGTTTTGCTCAGAGGTAAGATGATGCTAGGACTGTGATTCCCCTGCCTTGGGAACCTCTTCTGCTCAGAAGTCTAGCCTGGAAGAATGTTATGGAAGGATTCAGGCATCTCATCTTGTATAGCTTGATCTCAGTAATTTACTCAGGAATGTAAGTAAATTGAGGCTCCTTTTTCTTCCTCTGTGGGGGTCATATCGTGTGCTACAGTCCAGTCCTTGTAGAACTGAGAAATAAGAATGTGTAGCTCAAATCAGAGGAATTGAAATGAGTAAAATTCTAGAATCAGGTGATTAAAGGGCATACCCATAATTTATGTATATGTATTTTTTTAAACTGACCAAATGCCTTCAAGTATGTGTGTAAGTCTTTTAGTGGAATGTATGAGAGCAGGAAACAAAAATATTTTAATATAAAATTGTATTTCACTATCTAATGTTGTCATAGTAATAGGAATATAAAAATGGGGGGATACAAGAAAAAACAGAAGACAGCTCTCCTTCCTTACCCCTGAATTTACCAGTATCACCAAACTTCATGAGAATTGTCTAGTTAAGCAAGAAGCTGGAGTATCAAAATGTTAGTGGGATCTTGCAGACCTCTGCTAGTTGCAGAACTCACAGTATTACATCATTGCAAGTGCAGGTGTTAAGCTTCATTAGAACAGCTCATTTTTATTTCCTCTGTGACATTCTCTCCTCTTTCTACTAAAGCCAGCACTTTCTCAGTTCTCTTGTCTAGATGACTGTACAATCTTGGGTGTTCTAGCCAAGTAGAGAATTACAGCATTTAATTTTGCAAAAGCAATTGGGAGGATGATTAGCAAAGGTTATCTGGGAAAGGAAACATTATGAAAGAGATTTCTGCCAATTCCTTGTTTGCAGGTGCAAAGGGATGTAATCATTCCCTACTGCAGACCCTGGTGCTGCTCCAAGCTGTCACCAATGTCTTCTGTCTCTGAGACTTCTTGAGTGAAATGCCTAAGAAGAGGCTGGCTGGAAGGAAGGTAACAAGAACAGCTTCATCTTTTATCTTTGCATCTGCCACACTGCTGAGGTGAGAAGTACACTCAGTTTAAGAAGGATGATCTAATCTCCCAATATATTCATGACTCACTTTTGACTATTTTAGTCCAGACAGCAATCAGACATAGGAAAACTTTATTCAGGCTGCTACTCATTTCTTAAGTTCTCCAGGTTTAAGCCAAGTTGAGAAGTCATATTTAGAGCCTGATTAAGGCATCTACCTACAGATTCATACAACTGCTAAATATAATGCCAAGTATCTTATCTTAAAATATAGTTAGTGGAGATAAAGTCAGTGAAGTAAACAGGGATGAGAGAGCAATTCAGCTCATTCTAAAGTGAAATTAAACACCTCCTTTATAATGGGGTTTAGCTGCCTACAAATAAGATTTAGAGTCTCTTTGTATCTTTTGAGTTCCCCCAGCCTACAAAGATTCCAACTTCCAACCAAGGTTTTTTGAGTGTGAGCGTTTGTGTACGAGACATTCACTGGTCCTTGAGTGATATCCACCAGTTTGTGCAGACATTCTGCTAAAACCTGGATCTGAAAAGCTACTAAACATTTGTGTTTGGACTGTTCCTGGCTGAATCACTCCCTAGGTTTATTAGGTGCTAAATCACTGTAGGTTCTAATGGGATTTTTAGAAGCACAAACTTATTTTAGCTGAATACAGTAATGGTATTCAGTATCATTTGAGAAGCCCTAGAACATCTTAAACACCAGATTTAGAGATGTGACAAAGATGTGACTCATGGAAGATGTGCTCTTTCAAGCCAGGTTGAAAGTCTCAAATGTCTAAACTGACAGTAAATGCCTACATACAGACAAGCAAACCAAGTTCTCCCTCACATGCACATGCCTGCATACAGTCTCCTCTGTTCAGATGCCTCAGAGCCAGTCCACTGGCTGGCTCCATCAAGAAGAATCACTTTCAGATTGAAGGTCACATTACCTAACCTTCAAACTTTAGACCATTTCCTAAGTCGTAGACTGTGTCCTAAAACCTGCAGGAATTTAAGTAGAATTTTGTCATTTATGACATCCAAATGTCTCTCCATTACAGAGAAACTCTGTAATGGAGAGACATTACATAGTCTTAAATAGTCAGTTCCTTTGGACAGGTCCCAGAAAGGGGACAATTCTGGTTATGTGTTTCCTGCCTCAGCTAAAGAGTAGGGCTTGGTTTGTTGTTTTCCCTTACTATCGTACTGTGAGATCACAATGTAATCTTCAATGAAGTGAAGAAAGAAGTTTTGAAAAATCATCAGTGTCCTCATAAACAGATACTGATTGTTCATCTTCCTGAAAATGTTAGCTCTTTCACAGTTTCACTGACAAGTCTTCCCCCTCACTGTAAGCTGATCAACCTATTTAAGAAAGTGGAGCCTATTAAATAATAATTTTCCTCTAATTATCTTACTTTGTGTTTTGAGCTTGTAAGGGGAATGGGGGAAATACACCTTTCAAATCTCAAACTTCAAATTATATTTTTGCTGCTACATACCAAAAGAGGATGCTCACTGTACTTCTAGTGTCAAAAGCTTAAATATACAATATTTTAGTTGTTAATTTACATTTGATGCTCCAACCTACTGAGAGGAATTTTTGCAGTACTAAAAGGCCACAAATTGGGGAAACATTCTTGTGGTCCACAGAGGCACTTTGATCAGTTTTGGCTTCATAAACCTTTTTGGTATGTGGGGGGAAATAAATTAAATTATGACATATAATACATATATTTGCAACTGTGTGAGGTTTATTATTTCATTAGCAGGTGATTTGAAGGGTTATTTCATAAAGATAGTCAAATTACAGATGAGAAAATAATCCAAGATGCCTCAAAAAGACTGCTTCTCAGACAAGAAGCAAACAAAGGTTATGAAATACATGTAAGGAACAGATAAATATCCCTAGCAGATCTTGGGGAAGTACTTCCAAAGACAATTTATTTTCATACTACTTTTTACTTTTTTTTTCCAAAATACAGCTGTTGGTGAGGGAAATCTGTAAAGAGGGGAACTGATAGGACTGATGTTTTGAGATGTTTGTGTTTATCTCCAACTAACACAGAATAAGAGCGAATGCATGTGCTGGCTCTCTGGGGATATACTTCTATGGCTGTGGGTCAGACAGGACATGCTGTGAGCCTGTCCTTGCTGCCAGCCAGAGCAGAGTCTGGGCCCCCAGATGTTCTGCAGCAACACCACCCACAACACCTTCACTTTGATGCTTTCTTCAAAATTAAAATAGAGCAGAAAACATCTCACTCGGTCTCGTCAAACTTAAAGATCCTTCCAATTATCAGGCTTACAGGTTCTCCTGGTCCTCTCCAGATAATTATTTGTCCTGTTGCTCTAATTTTCATTTTCCTGTTCTCTCAGAGAATTAATCAGATTCTCTCAGTGGAGACAGGTATTAGCAAAATACTGATTTAATTTTCACAAGATTGGCTACTGTTCTTCCTTCCTTCCTCTGCTGCTCTGTTATGCCCTGTGGGAATGAGGAAAAGGAGAGTTAAATTTACAGTTCTCAGTCTGAAGGAGGGGGTTGTACCCTGATGCCCTCTCAAGAAATAGTCTGAGAACAAGCAATCCTAGGAAATAAAGTCACTGCCATGCAACCTCCACACAATTCACAGAGAGATCCTCAGGTTTCTACTGGAAAGATGAAGACAGGTACAGGAGTCAAGCTTAGTCCCACCTTTAAACTGGTATTCTGATAATGGCACATTATCAGATTTGGGCCTCTGAAAAATGGAGTAGGTTTTTTAATTAAAAAATAAATCAGACAAACTGAGATGCAAGTAACTACATTTAAAATTATATTGAATAGCATATAATATTTAATAATTAAAACACATATCCGGGGAGCTGAAGACACTTTGTATTACATTCCCTCCCCTGCTTTAGAAGTTCAGGTGCACAACCCTTCAGCATAAAAAACTGAATTGTGCTTCTCAGAGAATGACCTGGAAATCTTTATTTCAGTTTAGTGTGAAATACTCAACTTTTGTCATACAGAACCTTAAATTACAAAAACTCATGTAATTGCTCTTCATGTAGAGAATAATGCAGAGACCTGTATGTTCTGTGGGCAACAAACACCTTATCATGCATCTCTATTTGTAAATCTTACGTCATTAATGCCTTTGTCTCCAAGACAGACATTCATGTTGTTTAACTTTAGCCTTCTAAAAATTGTCTGTTCTCTGTAGTCAATCAGAGGCCATGGCATTTCCAAGGAATGATTAATCTACTTACTGATTCTGCAGGTGTCTATTCTTCCTTCTAACGACACAGTCTAACACCTCACTTGGGCTGGCCATGAAGGGATGGGATTCAGTGGCTTAGGCAAAAAACATGTAATGCCACTGTGACTCATAAAGCATTGCAGAAATTTGCACAGAGCTGAAAGATACTGCACAGGATGTAAGAGAGCTTGCAGACAGGGGGTAGTCAGGGGGGATACTCCACCTTCTACCAGATACCCAGCTGCATGGCTTAGACTCATTTCTAATTTCTAGACAGCTAAGGACAGTTGGGTCAAACCCCACTCTAAAGATCTAAATCAGTGTCCCAACACTGTAGCGACAGGAAGTTAACTTTACCTGACTGCAACAGCATCAGTAAGGCAAGAAGTCTAAATGAAAACTGTGATCTCTTCCGAGAACAGAGCTTAATGGAAATTTACTTTAAAGATTTACCATTCCAGCTACTCACATTATTTTTGTAGCCTGACTTACCCTTCAATACCTCCAATTCATGGAGGAAGCAGGCAGGACTGTACTCTTCATTTTCCATGTGGTATGTTCCATCCAAATCTAATACCACAAGCACTGCAAACAACAGTGCAGAATTTCAGGTTAGCTAGGCCCATTGACTTTCTGGTTTTGGCTTACCTAATGGTGCTTCTAACTTTTCCAGATATATGTTTCGTATGAGGAGTAGTATTTATTCTGTAGTGTGGTGACATTGTTTAGTTATTTAAAGTAAAAATAAATTTATTTGTTAAGAATGACTATTGCACTAGAAGAGCTTCTGCTACATAAGACCTGCTTCTGAACCCCAACAAGCAATTTAGAGATAATTAAAACCAGCCAGAAATAATTCTACAAGTCTTAAATATGATTCTGAATATGGAACTGCTTTCCTCCAATGTGATCACTTCAGCCTCTTATCCATGCTAGTATTCATATTTTGACCTTTAGCCATGTACTTTGCTTTTCCCTTTAACAGGAAATTGACGAATCCATCTACCTGTTGTTGGATTTGTTGCCTATCAATTCTGAGCAGTAAATTTCATTGCCTCCCCACTAAAAATTCAACTAATAAGATGTTTTTTTTAAAACTAAGGCATATTTATTGCAGGTATTTTTCAAAAGCCAAATCAATAAAGTTGCAGCACATAGCATATCTGTAGTTTGCAATGTAGAAGGAAAACAGCCTCCCAAAGATATGAAGCATAATAAAAGTACAAAACAATAAATATATAAAAACTATAAAATAATTGTGAAATAAGAGTGTGATGCTAAGTAACAGATAATAGTAAGTAAAATCAAAAATGACCACCAGAATAGAAATAATTTTTAAAGGTCAAAGTTTTTTATTATATTAATGTATAGCCATATCCTTCAGTCTTTCCTCATGTTAGGACTTACATATTTCAGTTGGGAGAGCACCTTAATCAAGACTAAACAATACTGCCCTAATATTTGAGGATTATCACAGACAAATCCTGTAGACATAATTGGTCTTCACAAGGCAAGAGGATAGGTATTCAAAGCCCTTATCAGAAAGTTTTTCTACAAGTCTCTGAATTCAGATACTAAAAAGACTAGGTTTTGCCAATTAACTGGAAATATAGTGATTTCCAATATTCTGATATGAATCTACTGTTAGGCAGGACTTTTTCTAAGAGAGAGTTGAGAGTCTGCACACATACATTTTCCAATAGATAGTGGGTTTGCAGAAGAGATATGATGAGCTGTGGCAACATAAAGATATGTAAAAGTAGAAACTGGGAATGTGTAGCAGTCTTTTGCAATGTATGCATTTCAGACCACCTTATCATATTAATATGAGCTAGAAATGAGATACTGAAGACAAAGTTTTCTTTAGCTTTTTTTTTTTTTAATTCTAACCTTCTTCAGTTAAGTTACCTGTTACAGATAGTGAATTTTGAATATATCTTTATGGAGGAAGCTAACAAAATATGTAATTATATACCGCAAATTGACTTGTCTGAACCAACACATACAAGTAACTGAGGGCAACCATCAAACCACAGCTGAAATGCAAAAAGTAGATTTATTTCATTGGGAGGAGGGGTTGGAGTGGCTCACTGCCTGCCTCACCATGACAAAAAGCCATCTCTGTGAGTGGCCTATCTCACCACAGGAATTCTACTTCTCTAAACAGGCAGAGGATTAAAACAGTAGGCATAAGAAATGGAGTTTTCCCACACCAACAATTTTAGAATTCCCAGCTGCAAGGTCAGTTTGACCAAAACTATTCTCTCCTCCTCCTCAAATCTTCCAGTTTTAACCCTCTCCTACCAACACTTCTGATGGCAGATTTAAAGAATATGAATCTTCTGGTAATCATTTTGTCTGAATCATTTATCTGGTAGTTCAGTATTCACTTTCAATGGTAAAGACCACCAGTGTGAGATATTAAAGACTATTATTTGTACTGCTTTGTCCTGAGATGCCCCTGCAATAAAGCAAATTTAAGGGGCATAAGACTGGTTTAGAACCCAACTGAGGCACTTTAGAAATGTGCCCTCTGACAAGCATCATCAGACCTCAGGTACAGCAAGCCCCAAAATGTGTCAGAGTATCATTTGTAAATGCATTGTTGGCATGTTTAGCATACTTTTGAATTTACAGCCAGCGAAGTCAAGATGTAAATCCTGAGCCTATTCTCAGCAGTAGACCTAACAACGGATGCAATGCATTGGAAAGGGAAAAGAATAAATTCCCTTTACCCTGGCTGTTGAAACTGCACCAGGCAGCTGCACTGGGCAGTTGTGTGGGCATGACTGAAAGATCAGGAAGCAGAACCTTGCATAAAAATGAATGTTTTGATTTACCTAAATATTCCCTTTGCCTTCAGCATTGAGTTCAATGCCTTGCAGAATAAGGGGAGAGTGGCTATCAAAACTGCCAAAACCTCACCTTTTAAGCTTGATGTGTCTGTTAGGTGACTGAAACAGCTGACCTTCAAATCTTTCCCTATACATAGATATTGAGTTACTTTGGATGTTGTAGATTCTTATGATAACAACCATAAAATTTCACAAAGAAAGAAACAACATCTTTAGATTTCCACCCATTATTCTTCATTCCCATCTGTCATCCTAAAGTCCTTTAGCCTTTAGGATATCACTATCCATCTGTGCACTTCTCAGGGTACCTTTTTGGGTGATGAATTAAGCTCTCTGACCAGAAGGGTACAGTGTCATGCTGCTGCTCAAAATAAAGATTGTTTTGATGAGATGTAGTTTGTCTCAGAGACAGAAACAAATCACTGTTCAGTTTCATGGAAGGCGACCATGACAATGGGGATACCTTTAGGGAAGGTGAAAGTGTGTGTCTTCCTGCTCATTCAGTCCATACCACTAGTTATTACTTCTGGATTGGTTAAACAGATCATGAAACGAAATATTCTTGCCTGTGACAAGTAGGCATGGTAAATGTCTTACAGGTCATGCACTTATATTTGTTATGAACTTTTATTTTTTGATCTTTGACAATTACCAAATATCTAATTCACTAAATAAGAATAAAACTGCAGGAAGCATCTTCAATTTCTTTTTTCTTTAACTGTCTCAAAAATCCCAATAGTTTTCACATTTGAATCAAGTTTCTTAACAGACATATAGTCATAACAGAGAAATCATTCTAGTCAGTAAAGCCCTAAGCTAAGCCCAAAATAATTTGATCATTTGTAAATCATTGTCACTCGAATGTTTTCTCAATATGGCTTAATTATAATTCAACACAATGTTAAGCTTCTGGGAAAAGACCTCCATTAAAAGGTACTTCCTGGGAAAAGTGATAAATTGAGAGCTCTCAGCTAGCATTGCACTTTATTATTCATGTATAATTCTTCTGCACCACTGAACATCTGCTAATAAATTTGATTCAAGTTTCCGTGACAGCTTTTACCCTCATCATTCAATCTCTGCATGAGCTTGTATCTGATGAGAATTGACATTATTTACTTATTGCTGAGAATTCTTATCCTATTAACAATTTAGCCCATAAAGTCATCAGGTAAATTAAAGTGTTTATAAAGAGCCTCCTTCCTCAATTTTAAAAATTAAATAATAGTCTTGATGTAGAAGAGAATTTCTGTAGATTCCCTGGAAGTTAACTGACAGATGGTCACCTTGGCAGTATGCTGCAGTAGTGCAACCACACATTTATGGAGAGTTTCTGATGCAGAAGGTGATCGAGAGCATCAGAAGCTATTACCTTTAACTCCAAGGTTTGTCAATCTTCTTTTCCTTTGTGCCTTCACATACATAGATAAGCTAAACCCAGATCAAATATAAAAGTTCCTTTGCACAAGTACAGATCTGTCATATTGATTTGGTGTTGGACTTTGTTCCATGTGCTATAGCCATTTTCCATGTGGTTAGACCACAGAATTGAGGGTTCAGGTTCCCTAAGTCCATTCTGAGATCTTCCTCTGAATCACTGTCTTGCCTTTTAAGGAGTCACTAAGATCAAGCTTATCAGAAATGCTTACCAATGATTCTATTTAAGCCTAAGCGTTTATTTGTGCCAAGCTTGAAACACCCACAATGGGTGACTCCTTTTAATATTCCTTGCCTCAATCTCTTGTGTCTCTTCTTCTTATAAATGCAACAAAAGTAACTCATTTTGTATGGTTATAACACTTCTGAATCTCTCAGAAAGGCTTAGGAGAAAGGTCATAATATGAAATCAGAATTCTGGGGTTGTACATTATAAAAGGGACTATTACTAAACCAGAAGTAGTCAACTAACAGCTAATACTAAATTTGTCTCCAGATATTTATGGTACAGATCAGCATACATAGGAAAGGGCAAAAAGGGTCAACTGAGTTTTGCTTGTCCAAAAGTGCATCAGGAATGGTTAGGCAGGGATACTACAGAGCAAGCTGAAGCTGACATACACTCACCAGTGACTCACCCAGAAGGAAAATTCCCATCCAAGAAGAGTGGAGACATTTTCATCCTCCTTGCAGCTTCTCTTGCCTTTGAGAGGGAGACAGACTTGTGCAAGAACTGCAAACAGACCTTTCCTTTCATCCTTCAAATTTATTTCATGGATTCTCTAGCTTTCATTATAAGACCATTTAAAACCCTTGAATATGTTACATAAAATAGTCATGCAATACTGGTGGAGCTACAATAGTTACTGTAGTCATGCAGCACGAAAAGTTAATTGGCCTGCACCATTGTCAAAAAAATTTGTTATTTGAAGTACTGCTGAAAAGGTAATGCATGAATTGCAGTATGATATAGCACATTTCAGGTTTTATTATATTTTCTTTTTCTGTTTTCATTTCCAATTGCTTAGGCTTCCTTTTGCAAGCCTCTTTTATTCTCTATTTAGGTTATTTTGAAAAACTGACACTTTTGAAGCACAAAAGAAAAGTGTCAATTGCATTGGTGGAATATGCATCCCCTACTGTCCCTGAGACTGGTCATGCAACCATCCTGTCCAGTATATGTATCTATAGATGCAATTTTTTTTCTTAGTAACGTGTTGCAATAGTTATTATATTATAGCCCTCCCTGGAATTACATTGTTATAGAAATATTATTAAATTCATTTGATAGGATGACTTGACCCTAAAACTGTTTTATTCTTCAAAATTACTACTAAGGAAAGAAGATTGGCAATAATTTGAGTTATTATTCATTGCTGTTGCTTAATTCTATATTTGAGATCAAAGCACACACTACTTAATAATAACTAGACATATCAGAAATTAATAATCTGTCTAATCTGAATCTATTTGTACTTCACATTATCCACAGGGACCCCACTGGTCCTAGAATCAACTTTCATGTAGAGATTGTAGGCTCTGTATGACCTCTTGCATAATGTGAATGTTGTTGCAGGTATGGCATGAGAGGTCTGGATATAGTAATTTTATGAACTTTCTTCATCTGTAATTTAAACTATTTTACTTTTTGTACTAAACTGTGCCTTTCTGGTGCATAAATACTTCACACTGGTTTGATAACTTGTAAATTAAGCATCAACATAATTAACCAGCCCACATTTAATGCTGGCTCCATTAGGTTTTAGAATTAAAGGATGCCCACAGAGCTTTCTCTTCCAAATTTTTTCCAGATCTGGAGCAATTTGTAAGGTTTTGTAATTGGACTTCATCAAATGAAACTGCATCTAGAAGGACAGTTCTCTAATGGGTTTGATTTCTTACTACCATACTCCTATAGGTAATTACACTGATGCAATGCACAAATATTACTCAATCAGAATAATAGCATTCTATACCCAGTTTGGACTCGGGTACATTTTTAGCCATACAAAGTAACGAGTATTCTGATTCTTTCTTCTTTCCCTGATGAAATTCAAAGAATACACTGAGAAGGCTGATTTTCTTAACAGTAGATTTAAACTTGGTGAGGCACTCTGTTTATTGGAAAATTAAATTCTGTTTTATCATGTCAAAATGGAGGAAAGGCTGAGGGTCTGCAAATAGTTACACCCCTATGAAAAATGTTATATATTTAGCACCAGAAGGTTTTCCACCAAGATTTCTATGATGATGTTCACAGCCAATTTCTGTCTATGCCACACTATTTCAATTGCATAGGGAATAGAATTGATAGAATATTATTGTCTTGGCTAGTGCAAAGAGTTAAACATTATCTAGAATGACCTTTTTCTCAAATACAGACTTTTTATTTAAATTTGTTGAAAAGTGAAAATGAAGGACTTATGAAGGAACAGTCCCTTTTATTTACACATCTGGCATCCTGGAAATCAGTTACTAGTAACTACAAGCAATTATGATAAAAATGCCATTTAGTAAAGTTTCTAGCAGTAATGGTAATGAAGCAATGAAATAGATTGTCTGGGGATATTGTGGATTCTCCACTACTGGAGGTCTTTAAGAATAGGTTAGGCAAACATCTGTCTGGAATATCAGCACAGACACTTTAGCAAGGTGGTAAAACCATAACAAAGTGCCTTTGCTTAAGGTCACACACTGCCCCAACACAAGCAAAAATAGAGGTTGCAGTTCCACAGCACAAAATGGGACCAGCTACATGAACTCTCTACAGGTCACTGACAATATCTCCACATGCAACAATTTTTCTCTGACATGTAGAATGGTTAAGCAATGACAGTAGCTCCATGGGTATGCACTTGATGTAGTGTGAAGGTTTCTTTGCTGCATGCTGAAGTCCTTAATCTGCACAGGGATCTGGGGAGGCACAGTACTGCCACGCTGAGGTAACAAAGGAGGACAGTCCTACTTTCATTTCTCTGTCCTCTCTTTTAAAAAGCAGCCCAGCTTGCTGCCCTGCCTGTCAGACTGAGTACTGCTTCCAGGTCATCACGTTTATAAAATATGCAAGAGGACATTAACAACAGCAGTAATCCAGCAAAGTATTCATATGAATAATTAAACTGAAACTATAGTTGTCAGAAACACAAGCAAGGTACATGTTGTTCATTATTACCCATGCATTTTATGTTCTCCTCCTGGGGTACTCACTAATTTGACATGTCACGGTGGTTCCCTACTCTCTCCATTTCCAGGCTCACCCCAAAAGAGCCGGCTGATGCACATTGTAGACAGACATCATAACACTGATGACATTATTCAATAGCAAACTGAGGCTGGGAATGCTTGCTGAAAGGCTGAGTGTTGTGCTTGTGTGCAGGAGGGTGTCCTGGGTTGACATGAAACCACTTTATTCCTTACCTGCCTGCTTAATGCCCACTGCCGCTGTGCCTTTAAGACAGACCCGAAGGGCGGGGCCTGAGCTGGGGCTGGTTTAACCGAATCCGCACGTGCAAGGCAGCGATAAAAGCGGCTCGGCCCCACAGCCAAGGAGGGCAATGGCTCTCGGAGAGGTGGCAGGTGGGCGGCTCTCAACCGAGACTTTGTGAGGGGATGGCTCTCCATCCCATGCTAGTTTGAAAGAGGTTTTGTTTGTTTTTTCTTTCCCTCCCTCTGGCCTCCCTACCCTCCTTCCCATCTCTCCAGCCCACGGAGCCTGTGGGGTGGCCCTGGCAGCCCGTCTGAGCTACGAGGAACGCCATGCCTGTGAGTGAAGAGGCGGAGTCACCAAGATCCACCAGATCCACCCACTGTGCCATCAGCTCCTTGCAGGCACCCTTTTCCCATTTTGTTCTCTTTGTTTCTCCCACTTTCATTTTGTGTTAATAGATGGGTTTTTTCCGTGTTAATAAATAGTCACCTTTTTTTTTCTCCACCTTCATTTGCTGTTGTTAATTTGTTTCATTGGCGGAGGGAAGAGGGGAAGCCCTTTTCCCTTGGGAGGAGGTGCTCATCCCTGAGCGTTTCCTCCTGAACACCTTTGTCTCCCAAACCGAGACAGAGGGGACATGTCCCTTTGCACTGAAGACTACAGCCATAAGTTTTCTTTTGGGTGCAAGCTAAATCTTTTGGGTTTTTCTCCTGCTCAATACAAACCTAGAGAAGGCAAATCAGAGTGGGTAAATCAGGCTCTGGGTTGGGAGGAGTTCCTCTCTACTGCCAATAGAAGGTGCCTAAGCAACGTTCAGTCTCATAAGCCGGAAGGGTTGTATAGTATCACAAAGAGTTTAGATAGTAGAGTACAGATAGTATAGTATAGGCGTCACTGCCTTACATTTCTGCTCCTGCACCACCATTTCTTTCCTCAGCCATCTTGTCTTCACTTAGGCTCATGAGGTACCAGGTTAATAGGGTGATGCAAATTAAACTTCTTCATTTAAAGCTGGTCAGTTTTAACAGATCATTATCTGCCCTCCAAAGATCATAACAAATATTTCCTCCGTCACAAGTGGGAATGCATGTAAAGACCCACTGGCAAAAAGGTGGAGAAAGAATCAAAATACCTCTAAAATTTGTAAAGTTAGAGCATTTTCCTCCTCAGATTCATTCAAAAATTTCCCTTTTATTATCCCTTATACCCCATATATCTGCTTTCTGTATGCTTTTTAATCACTAATGAAATTGCCTTGGTCAAATGCTTGTAATTCAGGCTCATTGCATCAGACTAAGAAGCTTAATTCTCATCAGTGAATCTCAACTCCACTGAAATTTCACTGAGGTCATTGCAGCTGTAACAATGATGTGAGAGGAGAATTAAGCTCTGTCCTAAACTACTGATTTATTTACTGTGTACAAACTTTAAGGTATTTATTATTTATACATACAGAGGTGGAAAATATCCACTTTTTGTTTATTTTGGGGGAAGTTGGGATCTTGTTGTTATTTGCTTGGTCAAATATAATCTCTGATTGCACTCAACAAATAATACAAGAGAGATAATTTAGAAGTTTTTTCTCAAAGTTTATTTAACATGAAGAGGCTCATTCTCTTTGACCAGTGCTTCGCAAGCATTTTCCCTAATCTTATCTGATACCATTGATTTAATTGAGAAAAGCCACTCTAAAGTAATGACATTTTTCTTGCATGCTTTTGTAAAAAAACCCAAATAATATAATTAAGAAGATGCAAAGCAAAGGAAAAACAACAACAAAAGCACCACAAAAGCAGAACCAGCAAAACCAATTTTGAATGCCCAGGCATAACAAAGGCATGTGCATGTCTGCAATAACATACAGGTAGGTGACCTGTAGATGATCTAATTTTAAAAAAAAATTACATTATGAGGAACTGAGGTGGGAAGAAATAAAGGAAGGAGGCAGGGAAAGAATGAAGGGGGTGTTCTTACTCCCAAAGGATTATTCATAACATCACTTTTATCTCAATCGGTTTTTGAGATTTAAAAATGACTGAAGAGTATGTAAAGGGCACTGAAATCTATTTCTGTATGATTAATGCTACAAAGAGGAAAAAAGAATCATCTTCATTTGAAGTGTTTGCAGCAAATTATGATATAAACCAGGAAAAAACTCTGTGGACTCAGTAGACAATGGATCAAGCCTCTAAACTTGAAGCCACTGGCAGGTCTCTGACTTTACTCATCAGCAAAGTTAGGTCTTTTGAATCCTCAGAGTTAATGCCAACAGTGGTTGCTGCTGTGCTGTCACCTGTACATGCCAGTAGTTCTTCTTGGAGGGAGAAAAAGAACTCCTACTTAGATTAGATTAAAGATACCATGAAAAAGGAGTTGGTATGAACAGCTTCAAGATACATTAGTTCTTTTTCTGCCTTTGTAAACTACAGGACTTTTGAATGGCATTAGACAGTTGAATAGCCAGAACATAGACATACTGGTTTTCTTTTTGTGCAAAGGCCTAAGAAAAGGCTTTTCCCATCAAAACAGAACCACAAGAAAAGATGCAGAGTAGTTTGTGTGTCATCTATAAATATTTGTTCTCCCATCTTCAATATGTTAGGAAAAAGGAAATGTGACCATTTTGTGAGCATAGATGCCAACATGATTTCTCTCAGTTAGAAAACATCTTTTTGTTATAATATGGGACTAAGGCTAACAGTCTAACCTACTGAAATCCAGGGTACAGCTGCCATCAAGGGACTGCAGGAAAAGAACAGCATGAAAACATTCTCTGACCTGAAGAGGTCTTGAATTATAGGAAATAAGGAAACTCATTTAATCATCTTATTGTGTTTAGTCTTTGCAACCAATCTCCCCAGAACTATGTCTGGTTATTGCTAAAAATGGTAATTATGCACAAGCATAGGTGGAAGCAATAAATTAGTTATGTTTAAAAGAAAAATCAGTGAATTTTTCAAATTCAAAACTTCACTTTTGTTTCAATTCCATTTTCAAGAATATAAATAATATAATATTCAATAAACCTTATTTTTTATTAGTAAGACTCCAACAGTAAACATACTTTGTTGACCTGGGTAGAGCAAAAGTTGAAATCACAGAATGTGAAAACCCCACTCTTTTTATTGCTTTTTTGTTATTATGGTGTCTTTATTAAGGGCAAGGTCTTAGTCCTTGTGTACCTGAACAGGCCATAGAAGGGTTAAGGAGATGTCAATGTTTCTACAATATGCACATATTGTAGTTCTTGACAGTCTAACACCCTTTCATGCCCTCAGACATATTGTACAGCAGATACACAGCAAAAGAGCAGATGTATATACACAGAAAGCAATACACCCTTGGTCATTTTACTAAGTTGGTTGTTAACAGCAGCAACAGAGACCTGGAAGAAAAATGATCACATCAAATGATCATTTTCAGAAACATTTCAGTGTGCAGTGACTAGTTCTCTGCCTGGATTTTGTGTGACTGCGTGTACAGAGTCAGGTAGTCACCCTATGTTCTGCTAACAAACACTGTGCAATCACTCAGGAAGATTACAGAAGCAAAGAGAAACAGAAGCTTTTATAGAGACAGAAGAATCATTAATAAATTCTCCTAAAGAGAAAAGAAAATATTTCCTTATTTTCTTCACTTATTTATTTCTTCAATCCTGCTTTTAGCTATATTTCTTTCCTTTGAAAGAAATACTTTCTGAAATTTCTTTTCTGAAATATGAGTAGAGTTTGGGGATTTTTTCAACCATTAAAAGCTATTATTTCAATTAACGCTCTGCTTTTAGAATGGCAGTTCTGAGAAACCTTGGCAAGCAACACAGAGAAACAGCTTCCCCATCTACAAACTTCATTTAATTGTTTGTCTTTACATAATACTGAAAGCTTCATTAAAGCACCAGATTTTGCTGTTGCCCAGGTTATGGAGGACCACAGTGATTCAATTGTTTTATCATGTAGTCACAGAATCACAGAATGGGTCAGGTTGAAAGGTACCACAGTGGTTCATCTGGTCCCACCTCCCTGCTCAAGCAGGATCATCCTGGAGCACAAGTCACAGAATTGCAGATTGTTCTTGAGTATCTCCAGTGAGGCAGACTCCACAACTTCTCTGGCCAATCTGTTCCAGTCACCTGCACAGTAAATAAGTTCTTCCTCATATTCGGGTGGAATTTCCTCTTCCTCAGTTTCTGCCGATTGGCTCTTGCTTGACACCACTGAGAAAAGCCTGAAAATATCCTCCTGACATCCTCGCTTCAGATACTCAGATGTGGTGGCCATGAAGCAACACTATTAACATTTTTAGTATTTAATCTCTCTCTGATCCCAGGAAAACTAACCTCTTGCAATGCAGTGTGAATTTTGCTTGCAGTCATCTTTTTCTTATTACTGGGGATTGCTTCTTATGGTACAAGTGACCCATTGAAGATACTTGTCTCCATACCTACAGTCTGAACAGAGAAGGCATGAACAGATATTCATTAATCAACGACACTACACTAAGTTCTTTGTTTGTATTATGGTTATAAGGATTGAATTTTCAGGTGCTTACCTATATCACTTAACTTGAAACTTCCATAACACAGAGTCCTGCACATGAATAGTTGATATAGGGCACAATATATCTGAAATATTTTAGAAAACTTCTTTAGAACAAAACAGACTGCACCTCAGAAGCGCCTTCTCTTCTCTGGGTGGATGTCTAAGGAGACTAACTAGGGTGCCAGTCCTTGCTGTCTAGAAGAGGCTATGTAGGTCCCACCACCAATATCTAAAAAAGGTAGGTATGTAATCTAAAGTAATCTGTTTTCTGTAATCAGATTCTGTAATTTGTAAATCTAAAGCCACCTGTTTTATATCAATCTGCGGGTGAAGTGATGTGCTTTCTGGAGATGCTATGTTCTTTCTATTGATTTTCAACTCAGATAACTTCATCCCTCTAAAAAAAAACTTACCCAGTATATAGAATTTTCTAAGCCACTTTATAGTCTCAAAATAGGGACTCCCAAAGATGATTCAGCCCACCCTAAATATCTCAGTACTTCAGAGAGGTAGGATAAGTCAATTTCTATATATGACATTCTCTTAATGGACTTTAGATGCATTGCCAAAATTATGTTGGAAATAAATCCCAAAATTTTCATGACTGCAACTATATATATACCTATGTGTGTGTATATATATACGTGTGTATATATATGTAAATATAGTGACCTAAGTATACAGATTTCACAAAAATAAAAGTGTTATTAATTGATTTCAGTATTTTCATTAAGGCTTTGATGAGGAAGATAATTTTTAGACCACTCCTTCTGTGACCTATTATTCAGGCTGGTAATTAAGAATTTCAGTGAATTTTGTTCCAACCCTACTTTCAGATTTGATCAAGGTTTCTAGTACTTCCTTGGTCTTCTAGAACAAATCAAACAATCATAATTTTTAGATTGTATGTACTATAGAATAGTACCATGCTTGAATGTGCATATATGTATAGGCATTTAAGCCCTGCAAAAATTTTTCTTTTCTACCAGGACTCACACAGTCATGCTGTTATATTGATCATCCTAATAAAGGTGACAACATCCAAACTTTGTGCATCTTATATCCTTCCCATGAAAGTGATTCAGCACATGTAATTTGGCATGTTCTCAGACCAAAGATTAGCTCACTCAAGAGTATTATTAGAAACATGAAAACAGAGTCAGCCATCATCTCAAGTGGATCACGTTTACCACAATCTCTAAACAGCTGGGTCTGGGACAGAAGGTTAAACGGGTTCTGCTTTTGATTTCTGTTATGTTCCTGTCATGTTACTCTGTCTGATCAAACTGCATCTCTTTTTAAGTTCAAGTTTTAATTGTGTAGTTCCCCCAATTTCTTCAGAAATCTCAGGTAGGCTGCTTCAAAAACTTGTTTTCTCAGAAAGGCAGGTCTTTCCTCTTCTTTATGCACCTATTATTATTAAATCTGTGTTCTAAATATGTAGTCCATCATTGACGAACTCACTTTCCTATGCTGCATTGTTTATGCATTCTATACTGATATTGTTTATGTATCTATGGAATCTTCTAATTTTGTTCAATTTACCTGTTTTGGGGTTTAGATTTGTACTGAATCCGGACTGCAAAGACACTACCAATATATTTTGAAACAATTTTAATGTTGTGTGGTCAGTCATGATGTTTCAAAACCCACATAGATGCTTGCAAGAGCCACTTAAAGATTTTTCAAAATTCAAGAAATTTCAAAATTCTGCCTGCAGCAAAATCATCTTTCTGGACATTTGAATGTTATTATGCTCATTATACTTAGATGCTCATGCATCTAAGTATCTCAAAAGGGAACACTAAAAATCAAAATGGTATCAGATTAGTTTTAAGAATCAGCAGTGATCTTAGAGGTCTAGAAGAGTATCATCAGAGATATAAGTAATGGATATTTTATTTTTGCAAGGTTTGTATCTACATAAATTAACCTCTAGAGTTCTGAGCATATTTGATATCATTTCAGGCCCTCATTCAGCAAAAATTTACATATGTATTCCACTCTACATTTTTGAATATTTTCATAAGGCTACTTTATATAATTTACATCAGTGCTATGTAAGGTATCCTAATATACATATTTTCCCCTTTTATTTTCTAGTATGCTTTGTTCAAGATAGTTCAATAGATTGATTCTTGGAAAATATGCCTTAATCAAAACAGAAGAAAGCCTTTTAATTGTAGCTGAATAAAGGGTCCCTAATATAGGGACCCTTTATTCAGCATTCATCACAAAGCAAAAAAGGGTAACAGGCTACCCTGAAAAGCAGACTGCAGTTTTAGGCTGTATGCAGAAAACTGAGGGAGTTCAGACACCGTAAA
This sequence comes from Pomatostomus ruficeps, assembly GCA_013400735.1. Taxonomy (NCBI): domain Eukaryota; kingdom Metazoa; phylum Chordata; class Aves; order Passeriformes; family Timaliidae; genus Pomatostomus; species Pomatostomus ruficeps. The sequence continues at coordinate 24,681 of VYZT01045387.1, forward strand.
GAGAGAGAATAGGATACAGCTCCTGGTAACCTTCTTCACCACCTACAGAACCCTCACCACCAACAGTATGGTGAGCTGATAATGAACTATGGTAAGCCTGAGAGAAGCTGAAATAAGAACCAGTGCAATATTTTGAATTTTGTGATCAAAGCAGACTGCATGTAAATAACGAAATGGACCAAATTTCCAGAAAGTGTTTCAGGGATCTACTATTTTAATTTGGTATGTCACAACATCAGAGTGAATACTGAGAATCCTTTAATAAATAAAAATGCCAAACTTAAGCCTGACACCATTTTGTTCTGTTTGTCTTCCCTGGGCATGGGGGTTAAAAACTGTGCTGCTGTAAAAGTGGATGATTCACAATAATCCTGTGACAAGTTTCATCAGAACAATCATAAGGAATCATGTGTTGTGAATAAAGCAGCCTCAGATTGATTGGGTGCAACCCCACAAGTACATTTGCACATCATCAGATAGAAAGATTCTATGCTTTGAGTATCTGTACTACAGTGCATCTTGATTTTTTGCTAGTTAACCCTATTCAGACAATCTTATTCAAGGCACACACCCCCTTATCAACAGCATTAGAACATTTAATATCAGTTCAGGACTTAATAGTTCTTTTATGCCACAAAGCTATGCAATTTGCAGTCTTAAAAGGAATGTTCATTTATTACCGCAGCTGAGAGAGAGCTTGCACATACTGACTGTTTGAATCAGGTCAGAGCATGGTAATTTGTGCAAAAAAAGGATGTGTTTATGTGTACATGTGTCAATCTATAATTTATGTATACATACAGTTACATTTCAATTTGAGTAAGATTAGTACTGTACACAGTCACTGAGAAAAGAGCAAGACATCATGTAAAAGTTAGGAAAAAATTATTTAGAGATTTTTATACATGGAATTGATGGATTTTTACTGAGCCTTTTTTATGCTAGACACCAACAAGAAAAAAATACTTGAGGTAAAAAATATACTGAGAAGGAAAGCAAACCATGAAGGCTAAAGATGAATAACAAAGAAAGTTTCTCCAGAGATTCATGCCCCTCAAATGTCTGAACAATGGGTTTAAAGAGTCGGCTAAGGCCAAGTGTCTCCAATGCTTGAAAATATAAGAAAACAGCTAAGCACTCCTTCAGTGTCACAAAACTGGGACTACAAGCTAAATTTAAAACTAGGTTTGTTGTATAATCATAGAATAATTTAGGTTAGAAAAGCCTTTTATAATCATCGAGTCCAACTGTTAGCCCAGTGCTGCCAAGTCCATAACTAAACCATTTCCCCAAGCACCAACTTCAACCCCTCAAAAAAAAACTTAGTCTGTTTTGTATTCTATGCTCAGTCTAGAAGAGGATGCTGGTTTATCATTAGTTTTGTCCCTG